>UXGD01007238.1:0-11246 GCA_900474315.1 Torymus auratus | reverse complement strand
AGTGGTGTGTTGTTTATTTCAAGGGTTGACCCTCCCCATCGACTATTCAAAATTGTTTTCCAAAATAATGGAGGGTAGCTATAATATAGATATTAACACAAATATTATGTAAATTTTGTGTAGAATTATTTGTGCAGTTCAATTGCGACATTTTTACACATCTTCTTCTTTTTCTTCTACTTCGAGAATTGGTGGCGGCGCTGTTGCCACCGTTACATACGGCCATATTTTTACACATGATTTGTGTTAAATTTCATTTTTCCACATAGTTTGTGTTTAATTTAATGTTTACACTTATGTTGTGTATTTTTCATTATTGGAATACTAATTACATAGAGCGTGTGTACAAGGTTCCGTTTTTAACATAAAATATTTTTAAAACTGGAATCGATTTTTAACTGCATAGGGCTTTGATAGGCTTTTTTTTATTTGTCTCTTTTTGTTCTTGTTCTCCTAATTCGAGAATTGGGGGTGGCGCTGTTGCCACCGTTACATACGGCCATATTTTTATACACGATTTGTGTTAAATTTCATTTTTCCACATATTTTGTGTATTTTTTATAATTGGAATACTAATTATACAGAGCGTGTGTACTAGGTTCCGTTTTTAACACAAAATATTGTTAAAACTGGAATCGATTTTTAACTGTGTAGGGTTCTTTTTAGAAAATCTCTCCGTGGCTTTTAAACAGCTATAGCTTTCAATTTGGCGGATCAATAAAATTTAAATAAATATAATTATCGAGCGGCATATGCCCGCTTCTCATTAATAAAACGAAAGCTTTCTAATCAAGCCACGATTTCCAGCCGCTAATCCGGGAGCCCCTTTTAATTACGTCAAAACAAATTGCCACATCAGTGTACCTCTAAACCCATATAATAAACCTTGCGCGCATTTTCTCTCCGTTCCAGCTGAATTAAATAATGCCGCTAACTAGCCTAAACTGTATACACTCTGCTGACAGGATAATAAGGGATTAATTCCGCACCGTATAATCCGAAACAATTAGCGCGGCATACTTCACGGCACACATACACACGTGGATGATAAAAACGTCAAAGGTTATTAAGATAAGCGACGGGCAATCGAGCGGAATCACCTGTCCAGCCTCGCCCGTTACTACCGACGCCACCGCCGTTTACGTAACTCGCCATCGTAATAATCTCGCGGGTACCGATGATCGCGAGCACGCGATCCACTTGTATTATATACGCGACAGATCGTATCGGGCGTGGGCTGAATTCGGTGGCGAGGTTTTGATATACACCTGCGTGTGTGTAAATGTCTGGTGGAACGGATGGTGAGATTTTTTCGGACACGTGCGTGATTTTTAGGCGTTAGCCTCGTTGTCGTGCCAATAAAAGTAACGGCGATAATACTATGAAGTCTTTATGAAATCTGTTGCAATAGTGGTGGTGCTGTTAACGGTACACGTAATTTAAGCAAGGTGGATTGCATATTGCTGTATTTGGACTTACGTGCGGAAGAGTTATTATAGGTGGAAGATGGCGAATGTAACTCACCTGCAACATAAAGAAGAAATTATATTTTAAATAGCATTATACATTTTGTACATATAGTAGAACTATTAATTCACTACATTATTCATCAATAGTAGGCTTTAAGAACAATTTTAAACTTCACATCATTCTTATTCTGAATATGACTCGAATTATTTTTTACACATAACATACACAACCAAATATGCTGTAGAACTCCAATCCAACAAAACCTTGTATCCCGCAACCTCCGCACACCAACCCAGTCATCCACAGCACAAATGACACGCGAGCTCGCCGGCGTCGTCGCACACGTCGCTCGGATATAATAACGAGGGAAGCGTCTACAACTACCTCTCTTCCCTCTCACACACATATACATGCACTACCGAGGTGCATCTACGATTCCAGCAGCGCGGCACCGCCGCCGCGATTAATACGGGACTGTCGCTCTGGCGAAGAGAGGAGACCCTTCGCGAGTGGTCACGTTCCGCGGTCCCTTGTATAACGGCCAAGAGGGACGAAGGAGAGGAAGAAGAAGATACGGGCGAGTGAGCGGACTGCCACGATGACCCAGTGAACTGCTGAGGTGAGGCTGCGAGGAGGGATAGGAGGATGCGGCGCTTTTTTTAGGTTTCGTGCGCCGGTGCTTTGATGTGCGCGAGATCCGGTCGGAGATTCGAGGGGATGGAGAGGGGCAGGGTTTAGTAGGTTGGGTCAGTTTCGTACTGCAGCGAATTGGGTTATTGTAGAATGAGGTTGTTATGGTTTTGTGGTTGGAAATATGGACACTGATTGATGTAGTTTATTACATTAAGAATTACTACATGAAAAATTGTAATACCTATTATTTATAGAATTGAAATTTGTTTTTTTTAGAATGAAAATGATTAAGTTTGTATGAATTTTATTACTGGTATTAAATATTAGAGAAATTTAAGATTCAAACGCTCGTTAAAACATTGTTCGAGCAAATATAATTCAAGCAATTATTTTTTATGCTCCCTGAAAATCTAAGTACACACAAAGCTATTTGTTGAGCTTTACGTAATTGAATAAATATTAATTTTTTAAAAGACCAACGCACTTTTAGCTGAGAAACTCCACGCAATAATAATAATAATAATACTCATAAACGAAATTGTCCGTTGTAATTTGCGTACGTGTTCAAAGCACACCACGAGAGAAGGAGAGAGAGAGAGAGAGCTTACATCATCCGGATTGTTAAGTCAGAAGCAAAACAATAAATATCGTGGACGAAAGTGAGATTCCACCCGCGGTGTACATCATCTGCAAAACACCGGGCTCATCACATACACGTATATATACATCGACGTTTACGATGTACTTTTCGCGCGTACGCCAGAGACGCGCCGATGACGCGCGGTATTTGTTGCACTTTCTAAACGAATTTAAACATCTTTTGCGTTTTAATATGCGCGAGGGAGAGAGACGAGGAGGAAAGTTTGATGTTTTCCCAGTTGTAATTTGTACAAATAGCCATTTCTAATGAAAACCTGCGCTCGCCCGTAACAACGAGGGTCTTATACATGAATTTTTCGTGCGCGGGATTATAAAGTGCCTCTCGTGTGGTGCGCGCGATTTCGATGACTTTCTAATTTTCAGGTCGTGCGAGTGTCATAAAAGCCGCGGTGGTAATGCAGACGATAAAAAGACGGGCGCGCGCATGCGTGTGAAACTGTAACGATAGATGCTATAATATGCAAAGGAGAGTCTGAGCAAATGTAACGATAAGTGGGGTGTTTAAGGAGTAACATTGTCAATAACCGTTTTCATTTTATTTAGTATATGATAACATCTCTGAAAAAAGTTATAAGAGTAATTTAAATGTGGGTTTTATACTTGAGTATTATTTGCAGGAGATAAGGCGCGAGCCAGTTATTATTTTACTAGAGTATATATAGCAGAACAAAGAAATAAAATCACGTTTACCACCCGGAATGCGTGAAATGAAAAATACCACTTCTTGAAAAATATGTGCACGTGTAGATATCTGTACGTACCAAATATGCAAATGAAGTCATACGCGTCGGCACACTCTTATCCTAAACTAGAGTGAAAAATCGATTGAAAAGGAAATCCACTCTCTCCTCCTATACCACCCTCACTGCCACACGGTATAAATTTCAAGCTTGCCATTTTTACAACGGCACTATTTGTTCTGCGAGTATAATACGCGCAGAACGGACGCTCTTGTAAAACTATCTCGCATACATGCGTGCGTATACCGATGCATATCGGGGCGCGAATAATTGGTAATCGATCCCGCGTGATATCTGGGCATACAGACGGATGTCGGACGCCCGTATAAGTATTAACGAGAGAGAGATACGACCTTCGGGCCAAGTTTTACGAGGAACAACTATACGTGTATGTAGGTATGTATATGCATAACGCGAACGCACACGACGCTGTGTGTGTATATTTGAACCAGCTGAGCGCGCGGCTATCTAAGGCCTCCGATTCTGTGTCGAGATAAGAGTATAACGTTTGAGAGAGGCCACGTTGGGTCGCGAGTATCCTCGCGTTGTACACGCATACGTATATAGACACGGGTGTGGGTGTGTGCATGTGCTGCTTGTTTGAGAGTTATGAGAGACGGATGGCGAAAAAATCGGCCGAGGGTGGGAAGGATCGATGACTGGGGCAACTGTATTGCTAGCGCATGTGTTTCAAGAGTGGAAGGTATGTGAAGATAGAAATAAAAATGGCATGGTTCGAAGATGTGGCAGAAGATGTCGGTAAATCAGACAAGTAGAAACAGTTGATACATTTAAGTGAAATAGGCCAAGCATAGTAAAGCTCAAGGTTACAAATACATCATCGTTTATCATCTGTAGAGCTATTTAGGGTTATTTCAAGCAAATCATGTAGGTTTAAAAATTCGGCACATAATTGTATCCTCCTTTCATGAGAACATACCAGAAATGTGTATGTGAGATCATTTTCCAATCTAAAGTCATTCAATAAATAAAACAAATGACGCCGAAGAACCGCACTTAAAGTTATGATCTTTGGATGAAATTGAAAGATGACATATCGAAGTATATACGATATATGAAACGAACTACCCATCAAAATCTAAAGGATCATGTTAACGTATAATTACTTGCAATGTTCACCATAACAAGCGTATTGTATGATTAACATCAACAAGTGAAGTTCTACAATCACACATTCATAACATCTACAACTTCCTAGCACACACTCCGTCCCTATTTTTCTCCCACTGACACACACGTGAATTAAGTTACGGCACCTCGATTCACCCATATCGATTTTCGCACACATACATGCAATACCACTGCAAAAGGTCAACACCGAAGCGTTTCCCTTTCTCGCTTGGCGGCAGAGTCAAGTAAGTATATATCCCGGTTAGCGTGCACATGCCATCATTCAAATTTCGAGACGTCGATGGGCCCGCGATAGCGTCGGCGCACCGGGGAATGATGAAAACACGCGCTCGCTGCTGTGGGGAACAAATGAAAGGCTGTTTTACACGAATCGGAATATCATGGTCCCCCTCTCTCTCTTTCGTGTAATGATGATATCAGCCGCGCGCGCGCACGTGTTCGCAAAAAGCTAATAATTCCGTCGATTTTACGGGCGAAAAATGGAAATGTATGGAGTTCGAGAGTGAGAGATTCACGTATGGCAGCGGCGGCGGCAGAGAGAAGTCGATACGATCGTGCAAGTTAGATGTATGGGTAGATCGAAATCGAGTGTGTGTATATGTATGTATAAAGAATAAGAACGGTTTCCTAGAGCGTGTTGTACACACGCATGTTTATGGGGAAACGCGCTGGAGTTGTGACGACTACATTGTTCCGAACGTCTCGTGACTTAATGTTGGACATAAGATGGTTAAGGTATTGCTTATCAACGTTTTCAAAGAAGTGTTGTTATGAGCTTCAAGTGTTATATTAATAATTCAATATCTTTAATTTTTGTGCAAGTATACATATTTTTGAAAAACTTTTTGGTAAAAATGCATAGGGTAGGAATAGCACAATAAATATATTCCAGACACCATTTTCATCGTACAGAACCTTTTCTCTTCATTATTTTTATCACTCTACTAGATGTCTAGATTCACAAAAGAATTCAATTCCTCATAAACTGAAGTACCGGCAACTCTCATTAGACACATTGAATCATACGAATTAACTGCATTGAATGATGAAAAGAGCAAGACCCCGCACACAAACTCCCCAGATCCTAACGACAGACCTAAAGGACCGCTTCTCACAATCTCCCACGAAAGACAAAAAAAAAGTCCCAGTCCTCTGACCAGTAATGACTGCGCTCACCGATAACGATAATGACAATAACGGCAGATCATGACGATCGTGATGATTATGATCGCAGCTCCACTCCGCTCCATACCGTATGGTGTGTATGTATGTGCGCGGAAAGAGCCTCAACGGACAATCGACAGATGTAACTGTTACTATACCACGAAGCGCGCGTCGTCGTCGTATGCCTCGACCGCCGATGACGCGAGTCATTAATTACCGGAAACGTGACCCGAGAGCTGCTGGGTTCGCGATCTCTCTCTCTCTCCCTATCACGATCTAGGAGGACGTCGACGACGACGACTACGACGTCGGTGGAGCGGTCCTCGAGGTCTATCACTTTCTCTCCCGAGCCAAGAGATCCCCGATCTCGATTCTTATTCCGAGCTGTATATATGTCTGTTTGTAGTATGTGTATGTATACGTGTGAGCGAGAGAGGCTGCTGCGTGGTAGGCTATTTATGCACGTCCTTCTCTTTGTCTGTCTAGCGGTGGAGCGAGCGGCGCAACGAGGGGGAGAAAAAAGCGAGGAAGTAGGTGACACGATGACTATTTTCCCTCCGCACCGAGTGCCGATGAACAATGGGCAACGTTCGCGAGGGGGCGCAATAAGTGAAACGTAAATGTGGATAGCAGAATGTATGTACGCTGTATGGTACTGATAATGGAGGGTTATTGCGTAACATATCAGGAAAGAATTTGTTAGAACTCATAACGATGCGAAGTCAAACATTTACAAATAAATATAGGTAATTATAGAGGACGCATAAAGTACCTGTGGTTATTGAGTATATTATAAATTTATTTAATGTAATGAAAACTTCTGTCAGTTATAGTCGCTAATGGAAGCCTCCTACTTACGCATCATAAATTAAATAATAATAATAAATAAGTTTAACTTCTTTAAAAGACCAAAGGAAGTGAAAGAAACGCTTCTGTCAATTTAAAAATCATAGTCTAAGAGAAACTTATTTATCGATGTGTAATAACTGTAATTACCTTTACGAACTCCTTACGAAACTATACAATAATATATGATGTATGTCTTCATGTATAGCCACACGCTCAGACGCGCGTTCTGCTATTTAAAATATCAACAATAAATATCCCACATTGACATAACTTCATTACTTATCTCATTTTAATTACCCGCAATAATCCGCCACAAGTACTATGATGATTTATACTTTACATTCCAGCAAATTACGTAACCCTCGTGTAATCGCGAACGCCCGGTACAACAACGTTCGAACCCGATTTCCAACGTATATATTATATACGTGCAAACATCGGTGAAATAAAAAAAAAATCCAAATCCACCTCGTACAATTAATTCAATGCATCTCATTGTCAGAAGGCAAAACAAATGATGGACGAGCCCAGAGAGAAAGAGATAGCCGTATATATATAAGTGTGCATATGCACAGAACACCGCGAGCACAATATTCTATTCTAATATCCCTGAGAAATTTTGCCCGCTTGCGCGCACATCGCGCAAGCGGCATTACGCGGACACTTTTAAGGGACTC
Organism: Torymus auratus; assembly: GCA_900474315.1. Taxonomy (NCBI): domain Eukaryota; kingdom Metazoa; phylum Arthropoda; class Insecta; order Hymenoptera; family Torymidae; genus Torymus; species Torymus auratus. The sequence continues at coordinate 3,901 of UXGD01007238.1, read as the reverse complement.
CCTCGCCTCTGCGCTTGATTTATCGATCTTTGATTTATTACTGTCTATCCTCTCCTCTCCCTCTTTCTGTTCTCTTTGATTGCGCGAGGCTTTGCGCAGCGTCGCCCTTCTCTCTATATGCCCGCGCGGATGCCGGAAGAGCCTTTACAATTCATTTACATCTTGATCGGTTCCTGAATTGCGTTTTTTTTTCCTCTCCATCTCTCTCCACGTCGTTCGCGTATAGCATGTATGAGCGGAGCGCTGCAGCGTCGCAATAAATCAGCGAGGGAGAAGTTTTCGGGGGAGAGCAGCTCGGTGACTATACGACGATGACGAAACTGAGTCGCGGGAGGCGAAGTCGCGTGACAAATGTCACCGCGCGGGAAAACTTTCTTTTTCCATTATGCATATGTCGTGCGCGCGCGCTCATTTTGCGAGGGCGGATGGGAAATTAATGCTGGATTGGGGTTGCGATATTGATATAAATTTGAAGAAATAGTACGGAAAATGTTATGAGTTCTATTAATATATCAATTATTCCATTTTTAAAGAAGGTAAAGGTAAATAATCGAAATGGATATGTTTAATTCCGGTATCAATCAATAACATATCCACCATTATTTTCAATCAATTACCTTTTATCCTGTCATCCCTTCCATCTTGTCACTTTTTCGATAGCATTATTCTGTCGATGTATGACTTAATTGGCTTTCCTCTAACAATCGCATTAAAGAGATTATTGATAGACTGTGATGAGTTGAAATTGCGTTTTAAGCCAAACAAAATAAATGGTAATCTGATGACGCTATGTCGGATGATAAATGATTCGAAATACCTCACTTTAATTTTAGAAACTTTTTTGTAATTCCAAACCTTGCGTGAAGAGATATAAAATATACTTCAATTCCGAGGCAGGTTATTGTATTCAATAGTTCAAACACTCTATTGTCAAACGAATTCATTTTATCGCATGGTGTCAATTTTCACCTAATCCTTTCGCTTCATACCCCTCAAAACAAAACTAAATTCCACTTGAACAACCCAAATTAATAATCCCATCAAACCAATTAATCCGAGCGTCAAACACACAGCCGCCCACATGAGATCTCCCGGCGCAGATCCCACGCACAATCGGGCCCCGATAACGACAACACGCATTAAATGCGGCTGAAACAATCAGCGCCGCGATCTCATCTCTATCATTCTTGACGCCCATAACCGTTCAACCCAAATATAATCAAATGCATCGGGGCAATATTCGTCATTAAGACCGAGCCGCGCGATAAACGCGTGCGAATTTTCCCTCTGCTCCTTTTTCGCGCTAGCTATAGCTCACTCGGTGTACACGACACACACGCCTCGCTACTCGTGCGCCTTTTTTCCGGCTCGGTCAACAGCTGAGAACCCGTCACTTTCTCTGGGCGCACGTCGCGCGCACGGCCCCGGCGAGAGATCCTTGTCTTCGCGAGCCCGCGCGCGGGAAAGGGTTTTGTGCGCGCGCGTCTCTTTCTTTGGGCTGCTGAGGTGGGGGAGAGAGGAGAGGGGATAAGACCTGCTATCAGTGCGGATAAACATTCGTACTCATTAAAGTTGTGCTGATTTCCTTTTCCCACCGATATGAGGGGCCGGTGGTGCAGGTTTTGAAGCTCGAGCTTAAAAAAGGTGGCGAAATTGTTTATTTAGTGTTCATTGTGATAACTGGATAATACATTCATGTTAAAATCATGTTTTACCAACAATTTTTTAATTTTGATTAATTATTTTTTACAATGAAATATTGGGGAGAGTCGCACACTCGTGGACGTTACAAAAAGCTGGCTACCACGCGTTTCTAGCATCTGACGATATGTGACGACATCGGACAACTATAATTATATGTAAAACATCATTTCTACTTTTTCGTGTGCGAGTTCATAAAACTTCTTGATGTCAACTAAAATAAATGTTAATTTCCAAATAAATATACTATGTAGTATATCAATCATATGCCGTAAACAATGTACATTTTTCGTTAATACAACAATAAGAAAACATTGTAATAATTGAATAGGTTCATGCAAAAAGGGATCACAAGTGTATGAAATTTCTGTATATTTAAGAAGGATTCAATTAATACGGATGTTCTACCATACTTTTAAAACATTGACGTCATCGTCATCATTGCATCGAAATTCCGTGAAAAATTAAGTGACAGAACCAGGGAACACTTTTTGGAGATAGAGAAAATCCAATTTTGTTTAATTTTTCAAGATACATCTTATTATTATATAATAATCGAAAAAAAATCCACTTGTTTATAGGGGACCTTCTTAGGATCATTAAATTCCTTTTTTGGTATTTTAATTCTAATCCATAACATCAAACGCTTATTCAAATATATTTCATTAAAAATGACGCCATCATTTATAAATATTCTATCAAGAACTATCACTTATCGAGGAAAAATTTTAACGCAAATACAATTTAGTTTGCTACAAATCACATAACATCTCAAAACATTATCCAGAGGTATAAGTTTTTTGACCTTTGATAAAAGCCGCAATAAAGTCACGATTATCTCTAGCGCTCTTTACGACATTTGAAATCCGAATCAATAGCATCGCCGTAAAAAAGAATTTACTCGACGCGAGTAAAAATTTTTCTCTTCCCTGAGCCGGCTCATATAAGCATCGCCGCCACCAAAGGGCTAATCCCCGGCCAATAAACCAAGAGATAAGAACTCTGCACCATGACCGGCGGCGCGGTATCACTTTCTCCGCATCCCCCTTGACAAACAATGCGGATGAATTGCACGCGGGCACGCCGTTTAGGACTCTTACTGACTGTATACTTCTCCGTGGGCTCGCGCAGAAGAGAAATGTCGAGTGGAGGCCTAAGTAATGGCGGCGTTAATGGACCTGGATAAGGATGATGTTTGCGTCGCGGTGACTCCGCGGGTGGCAGAGAGCCTCCCCCTCTCTCTCGCAGAAAACAACTGTGATATTGGCGCTGCGCGAGCGCGCGCGCAATCAATTTCCGCGTGCGTTATCGCGCCGCGTGTGGCGGCTATGTGCGCGCGCGTCGCAAATTGAGTTCGTTTATTAGCGCGAGACGCCCGCTGATCCTTGTTTACGAGTCGCGAGTATATTGGGTGTGGGTTTCTTGTGGAGGTATATATACCAATGAGTGCACGTGAGTGCGGTGCGGAGGCCTCGATTGGACGCTTCGGTGACGATTTACGGGATGGGAAAGTTGGTGCTCGCGAAAGTGATGGCTGGGGTTTGGGGAAAAATTTGCGGTGTTAAATTGTGAAAAGAGTCGTCAGGGTTTGAGGATGTATTTACTGGGTGATGATTTGTGCCGTTATGTGTCGTGATTTATTGACTTGAGTTTATGTAATTTCAGAATGTAGATCACATGGCGTGGTAATGTTGAGCATAAATTATCAAAATTACTTAATTAAATTTTTTGTTATACGTATTTGGAATGTATGTGGCAATTATAACGTATTTTGAAAAATAAGCAGCCGTTAAGCAATAAAATAATGTATTTAAAAATGTCTGTTATTTGTATCCAAAAATATTTGTATTGAACATTTTCATGAGTCGTGGAATTTCAGCTCTAGTATAAATAAAAACCAAATTTTAAATTTGATTTTTCCCGCCATATATATGTGTCGCCGGCCAGAGTCTAGTTTGCACACCGCCGCTAGATGGCGCACCCCTTCCCTGTAACTTCACGTACCTAAGTAAGCCGGCCTGAGGAGACATAGGAGTTATCAAACTACCGAAGTTTATTAAGTCAATAAAGACGCCTTTATGTGAGAGTTGAATAATTGCTTTTATTTAATTAGTTCTTAATGATTATTGAGTGTGGAGGAATGGACTTAAACGAACGAGTTTTATTTGTTTAAAAATTTGATATATTTAAACCAACGTTT
>UXGD01007237.1:0-11249 GCA_900474315.1 Torymus auratus | reverse complement strand
CAACCACATAGAAGCAGCGGGCAAAAAAGAATTTTTTTTGCCCGCCGGTCTAAAAAAGATCACTTTCAGCTTGCATAATAGGTCAAAAAAAACGCGAAAAACGTGCTTGTGTGACAAAAAATAGTTTTGTTTGTTTGTTTTTTTTTTTTTTTTTTTTTTTTTTTCAATTTTATTTTAAACCTATTTTTTTATCACAACTCGTTTGACCCCTCAATCTCGTTGAACTTATTAAGTAGTCAAAGAAAATTTGGCTTCAGAACATCTCGTCGCATTTATGAGCTTGTACTGGGTTGTGAAGGATCCTTTATGAGATCAATAACCTGTATGGCGATACGAAGCAATTTGTTAGGAATTGGGGAAGTTTCTACTTTGTCGAGTAATACTCGCAAAGATTTCAAGAACGTCTTGGATCGTCGCATAATACCAATAAGATCTTCTCGCTCAGTCTCATCTGCTGCGCCCATTATCGAAGTACCGATTGTCAAGATGATTCGGTATATCGCTTCTGAATCAGTCAAAATTTCAAGGAGTTTTAAAATAACGTTTAGCATGTCTTTTTTTCCCGTGGAATCATTCGCTTTATTAAGAGCGATAATTAAATTTAGAAAGTATGACGATACTGCGATCTGAAAAACAAAGAAATTCTGCATAAGACATGAACCGTGAATAGATTGTGGGAAATCAATCTGTTCTTTAAAATAATAATCACCTCATTATTTTTGTTTCCAAATGCTGTCAAGTCAGCTATTGCTGCTAGCATGTCGTTTTTGCATTCCAAACAGAATCTTTCGCCTGCTTCATGATTGAACAGGTTTGCTAACAGACGCAATGTGAGCATTTGATTAGATATAATAGCATCTTTTTGCATATGATGTTTCAACATGTTTAAAGTTTGAACGTCACAAAAGTTTTCGTTTACGTCTTTTTTCAGTACAGCCAAACGTGCTATGTCCAGAACCGGAAAAAGTATGTTATCTGGCCAGTTTAAAAGAGCTCTTAAAGTGACTATTTCTTCTTTAATCGATTCACTAGTTTCTTTATTGACTAGTTTTAATAAGTTATCTAATTTCTCAATGGTAAAACACTGAACACCATCTTCTGTTTTATCGTTGAATTCCTTGAGTTTTTCTAAAAATTATAATAATATAAATTAAAATAAATTTTGATAAAAATTTTTTGTTAACCTGTACAGAGATAAGATTTGTAATTACTGAAAATGGCAGGAATATTTGCTTGTTCTAGTTTCAGGTAACATGCTTGAGGTATGTAATTTTCAGTAACAAAAGGGCTGAGTAGACTTTCTGCTGCACTCACTAATCCTGAGGATGTCGATGGAGTAGAAATATACCGACTTCCTCCTGCAAACGGATCCACGTATTGTGCTTCGGCTTTAAGGATTGGATTAAGCTGAAGGTTTGATTCTATAAAATTAGCTACCTGGAAATCAAATTGTACATTATAATAATGAGGTACCATCATTTACTGTTTGTATTAAACAGTCACAGTTTAAGTTCTGACGGGAAATAATTGTTTCAAATACCTGAAGCAAATAATCTTGATGAAGATTATTATCTTCTAAAAATTTGTTTGCAACTATGTAAGGATTTTCTCCTTTATTATAAGGCAACTTCAAATGGGGTTTTTCTTCATCTATGTCAACTGAAAAGACATAGTCATATTCAACACCATTATAAATAGGTTTTTCTGTAGTTTTTTTGCCTTCAATTACATCTGCCATTAGAGACCATTGGTAGCGCCTCTCACTCCATCTATACATTCTCCCAGCTGTACGACCCGTAGCATCTTTAACAATAACAGTATCTCCATCTTTTTCTCCTGGTTGTCGTAATTCACTTGAAATCATTGCACTAGAAATATTCAATAAATAAACATAAGTATATTTTTATTTTAATATTTTTATATTTCTAAAATATTAAAAATCAAAATACTTACTCATATGAGGCATCTTCCACATTCTTTCCATCACTTATTTTTAAATACTTCTCAAAATTAATCAGTGCTTCTTTTTCAAATGCCATTAATATTTCATTATTAATAAATCTATCAGGATTAACAGTAAATATTCTAACGATTCCATCTGATGATCCACAAATGATATCTTCATTAGGCAAAAATTTCACGCACCAAATAGTTTGAACTGGCATTGTAATAGATTGATCTACTTTTCCATTACGCCAAATTTTAATAGTCCAGTCTTCGCCACTAGATACAGCTAAACCACCTCCAAGTGAAGCTGAAATACTATATACATGACTAGTGTGGTCTTTATATGTTCCTATACAGTTTCCACTAATGGCACTCCAATGTTTGGTATCACTATCATTACTACAAGTCAGAAATTCACTCTCGCTAACTTCTACAATATCTCTAACAGCATCTAAGTGTCCTTCTAATAAGTGTAAAACTTGTCCATCTCTCAAATAAACAAAAACCTTTTTATCTGAACCACCTGTCACAACCATGCCATTTGGCAAATCTTTTATACACCATACAACAGTTGTTAAACTGTGAGCCGTAAATATTGCTTGTGGTTTTGTTAAATCGTAAGAGTTCCATAACTTTCCTAGATGATCTGCTGAACAGGATAAAAATGAGTCCTTATCAAACACACTCGTCTTCAGACCACAAATATTATCATCATGTGCATTTATAGTGCAAAAAGGCTCTTTTTGTCCAGGATAATAAATACAAATATTTTTATCTTTGCCTCCTGTTATAATAAAACCTGTTGGATTTCTTTCAGAAGGCTCAATAACGCAACATGTATTGACAAAATCAGTGTGGCCTTTCATCACCATGCTTTCTTCATAATTCCCACTAGAAAAAATATGATAAACTATGTATTTCATATAATTTTATAAAAAGATTTAATTTATATTTTTGTTTTCACTAAAAAATAACAAGTACTTTAAAATTTATGGTCCATATTTTTCTTATTAAAAACCACATCTTCCAAATTAATCAGAAAGAACAACGAAATTCACTAAAAACGACTATTTACATTGGACATATGTATATCAAAGTAAACCCATTAATTTGAATATTTTTCAAAAATAAAAACAGTTTTTCAGTACTGTACGTCTGCAGAATGTGATGGACACGCGCGTGGGGACGCGCATAATCAAGAACGCGCAGTTATTCGAAATTCGTAAAAGCAGCTAATTTTTAATTTTAAAAATAGAGATATATAAACCTATAATTCATTAAAAAGCATTAACACTCACTCTTTGGATAACCATAGCCTCGACGAATTATCTCTTGATGTTGAAATAACGCTTCCATCCTGAAAGACAGCGACGCTCCGCACTTCGTCCGTGTGGCCACGTAGCTCGCGGCTCAATTTGTATATGCTCGGTGTGTAACTCGATGAATGAGCCATAATTATTGTGCAAAAATAAAAAACAACAAAAAAGAAATTTAACGTCCAAAAATAAAGTTACTTCAAGACAAAAACAGCGCTCTTCTGTATAAAACAGCGTGCGCACGCGCTCTACCAGGCTACGGCGCGCTTTGTGCCTTTTGTTTACACTACTACGACGCTCACGTTTTGACTGTCACGTACACACTACTACGACCATGCGTTGCTGTATGACAGTATGATGTTCAAGCGGGTTTTCACGCTACTACGACTGTGGTCACTTGGCTTGGCTAAATGATTTTCCATGAGCGATTGATGCGCCAAGACACCGGAAGTAGATTTTCGGAAAAGCTGACTTCGGCGTTCACGGGAAATCGGATAATTAGAAGCATACACATGACTTACCAACAAACTAAATGAAAACATAAATAATTAGTATTACTAGATAGATTTGATCAAAAACTTATGTTTTTAGTAGAATTAAGTACGTAGTATAATATAAAATTAAATAGGTGTATTTATATACATACATTGTGAAAATATAGATCGTGCATCAGAATGAACCATTCATACTCGTTCATTTTGCTTTATTCAAAAACTGCTGACTCATTCTTTACGACGAAAAGCGAAGTCCTAATGAAAATGTTGAAAATGTGAAATGGTAATTAATAAAATATTTATCATTTCTTACAGAATTTGATAATTTTATTTAATTTTATCTATGCAAACGTATCTAATTAAATGATAGTTAAATTACAAAAGATTCTTAGAAGTAACTGAAGAAGCTAATGCTACCACTTTTCGCTATGTCATTTTATAACGTTATGCATGCGTTTATAAATTTTTAGTTTGCAAATTTAGTCGAAATCTAAGTATAAACATAAACATGTTAGAAAAATCACGTAAATTAAAAAAAATGTAGATGTAGATTTAGGAACTCGATGTTCTGAACATACAGGTATTATACACAGAACTAAACCGTTTTCAAAGATCTAGTTCCAATCTCTTGATTGTCTTTAAAGCATGACAAACGTTTACGAAACAGATGCATTCTCTTGCATACTTAATAATTTTAAAGTTCTCTTACCTTGAATCTCCCAATCATCTCATTCAGAAAAATTATTTTCAACACTATTATCGGTTTATGAACAAAGAAAAAAAAAATTTTTAGACAAAAGAAGAAAAATAAGTAAGGCGTACGTCCAATCAATCAGAAAAAGAAGAAAACTAACGACTCGACTAGACTCTCTTTATTCAATGAAGTTTATCCTTTTATCCTTTATCAGCGCAGCAGTACTTTTTAGTATAAAAAATAACGAGAAAATATTAACATGCTCCGGAGCTTCTCATAGTCCGTGTTGTGTATAAGTATAACCGCGACTTGTCTTCCTCCTCTCAGACGATCAAGTCGATGATCTCCTTTGAGACACTGACGAGCTTTTGCCCGCTCGGCGCCTTGTCCGTGCCCTCGGAGGCGACTCGCAGCGCGCCGAGCGCTGTCTCGGATTGGCGCACGACGCCGGCGTAACGGGCGCGCTCCTCGCCTGTGGACGTCCTGATGAGGGTACCAAGACCCACGAGGATACGGAAGAGCGCTTCGCTCTCCTTCAGCATGCCGAGGAGCGTGCACACGACGCCCAGCACTTGCGTCTTACCCGCCGAGTCATTGGCTTTGTTCACGGCCAGCACTAAATTTAGAATGTACGTTGACATCGCGACCTGCGGAAAGAAAAGAAGACAAAGGATGGTTCATATTTTGCCGGATAAATAACGAAGAGTAAGTAAGAGTATGTAACGAAGAGTAAGTAAGTTCTAGGTGAATCTCTGGCTATCGTTGAAACTGTTGCCAATTGGATGGCAATGAAATTTTGTTACTAATAAATTTGTTCTGGTTTTTTTTATTTTATTTCCAATAAAATAAAATTTAATTTTCTCAATAATTAAAATTATTACTTATGTCGACTGTAATTTACATTCACTGATAAGAATTTTTCCATCGATCTTACAGTTTTATAAATTAAATTACTTAATTTTCTCAATTTGGGATTTGTAAATATTGTTTCATGCATGAATATTTTAAAATAGCATTTGTTTAAAGTACCTGATTATTTTTGTTTCCAAGCGAAGGCAAATCCAAAACAGCTTTCAACAGTTCGTTTTTGTGACAAAGGCCAAGCTCTTCCCCTGCTTTGTGGTTGAACATATTTGCCAACAAACGAAATGTGAGCATTTGATTTGCTGCGACCGCACCTTTCGTTAAATGACGTCTGAGTAAGTTTAGGAGATCGTCCGTGCACAGTTTGTCATTTACGTTTTTCTGTAAAACTGCTAAACGTGCGACATCAAGAATTGGAAAAACTACAGTATCAGGCCAACTCAAAAGAGAAACCAAGTCGTTAATTGCTCCAGCGTTTATTGCTTCTTGATATTGATTAGTAGCCAATTTTACTACTGATTCTAATTTGCTTTCTAGTATATTTTGAAGTCCAGCTTCTTGTTTGGAGTTAAATTCTTTGAGTTTGTCTAAAATTAAATACATTTCTTTTAGTAGAGACTAATCTAATTGACGTTACTATTTTATATTTTGATATGAGTAATCAAAAATTACCATGAATCGCAGTTAAATTTGCTTGCTCCAATTTGAGAAAATTTGTTAGTGGAATATAATTTGATGTGGCTGATGTATTAGAAATTTGTGGTGCAGGGGCTGGAGTAGGTGCTGGGGCTGGGGCAGCCTGGGCAGATGTGCTGGGTATATATCGGCTGCCGCCGGTAAATGGATCATAAAATTCTGATGTACTATTTACAACTGGTGCTGCTGTGGAATTTTTTATTACAAAATTGGCAACCTACAGTATTCGTGAAAAAATTAATAATGGTCATAATTATAATCTATCATAATAGGATACTAATAACACAATTTTTTTTATAAATGATAAATATATAAAGATAAAATTATATATACCTGCTCTAGAAACATTTGACTAAGGTGATTATCATCAATGAACTTTTGAGCAACATGCCAGGGATCTTGTCCATTATTGTAAGGCAGCTTTAAAGGAGGAACTCCATCTTGTATGTCAACGGAGAAAACATAATCATATTCAATTCCATTATACAACTGCTTTCCAGAATTATCAGGATTACTTCCTACAACATCACCAATAAGACTCCATTTCAAATCTTTCTGAGACCAACCATAAGCTTTCACAGTTCCATCTTGTTTAATCAATTTGGTTTCTCCATCTTTCTTTCCTGGATTATTTAACACACTTGCATCCGGTAAACTATAAAAATAATGCACATAATAGTATTAATTTTCAATATTTTTATGAATATTAATTCTATAGAGACTTACTTTTCAAACTTTGTATCTCCCATACCATCAGGCTTAATATTTACAGTAGATTCTTCAAACCTCTGGATAGTCTCAGCATCTGCATATCTTTCTGGATTTGATGTAAATATTCTAATAAGTCCATCTGAGTCTCCGCAAACAATATCTTGATTTGGTAAAAGTTTGACACACCAAATTGATTGAGCTGGCAGATCTATAGTTTGGTCGATTTCTCCATTACACCAAACTCTAACTGTTTTATCCTCTCCAGATGAGACTACTAAACTTCCCCCAGAAACTGCAGACAAACTATAAATATAATTTGTATGTCCATAATAATTTCCTAAACAGTCTCCTGTAATGGAGCTCCAATGCTTAATTATTGCATCATTGGCGCACGATAAAAATTCATTTTCTTTAATTATGTCAATGTCTCTGACGCAGTCTGTATGTCCCTCAAGTTTGTGCAAAATTTTTCCATCCCTTAAGTATACAATTACAGTTTTATCTGCAGATCCAGTCACTATATGGCCATTTGGCAGGTCAGCTACACACCACACTGCAGCAGCATGGCCTAAGAATGTAACTTGTGGACTTTCGACATTGCTTGAATTCCATAATTTTGCTGTTATATCCCATGAACTACTAAGAAATGAGCTCTCTTCTAAATTACTAGATCTTAAACAACAAACTGTATTTTCATGTGCTTTTATTTTATGTGCAGGTTTTGTCTCTCCTGGATTATAAATACAAATGTGACTATCATTGCTACCAGTGACTATGAGTCCGTTTGGATGCCTTTGAGATGGATTGATAACACATACAGAGCTCACAAAATTATTGTGGCCAGTCATCACTGCATTTCCAACATAATGACCTCTGTAAAACCATGAAAAATAAAAATATACATCATCAATACAATTGATACAAATAAAAATAAATATCAAGGTACACAGTCATTTATTTGACTTCTCATTGTAACACAAGAAACAAATGACTAAAAATGATTTTTCCAATATTTTTATAAAGCACACTATACGATAATCTTCGTTACACCACATCGTGATTAAGTAATTTACCGGCCAACCTGTCGCCCGACGTTTTATACTCACAACGCTCTCGCAGCCTAAAAAAAGCATTTTACAACAAATAATTGCACCGTGAATCACGACGCGCAACCATGAGCTCCGAATGCTCCGATTCACGAAAACGGTAAGAGCGGCGAACTGATACCGGGTAACGGCGGCGCACTATATAGTTATGCTTCGTACACGTATAATATACTCACTCCTGGAACTTCCAGAGGATGGCCGTCTTGTCCCTGGAGGCGGAGACGATGCTACCGTCGCCGGCAATGGCGAGGCCGCGCACGTCGCCCGTGTGGCCGAATAGCTCGCGGCTCAGCTTGTACGGTGATTTCGCCATGTCTGCAGCGCGCGAAACTTATACACGGCTTACCTCCTATCAGGCACCGACTCTCTTTCTGCCTCTCGACTACCTAATGCTCCTCGTCGCGAGGAATCCGCGGTGAATAGCTCTACCGCCGGGGAGAAGGAAGATGAAGGTCTACTCTACTGCACACACAGACGAGTCGTCGTCGTTTTCTGCGAGGTTCTCGCTCTCTTTCTCTCGATGACTCGCGCGTATTATGTGTATATGCCGAGGAGAGGATGGACGAAAAGTCGGCAGCCGACGCAGCACCGCGCGCGCGTAACCGCCGCTGCTCGCGCTCGCTCGCTAGTCGCGAATGAGAATGACACCTATATACGCGCGCATACTTTCATGCGGAGAATCCCGCCTCGCCGCCCGCGTACCTACTTGCACACAGATAAGAGTTCGGGTGTTGCTGTTGAATTCTGAGTATAGTATAGCATAGGTAGGATTGATGTATTACAGTGCACGTGTGTAGTTTGTTGTATATGCGGCGGTGTGTGTACATAACCTTTACGCGGGGTTGGCTGCTGGGATTGTGCGTACTGTTTTTTTATTGCGTTTTTTATTGGGAAAGTGGGAGGTTTTTAGGGTGATAAGGGAGTGAGTTAGAGGATGTTATGATTTATTGAAAATTGAAGGTAATTTCTTTAATTTAACTTTATTAGCAATTTTTTTCAATATAATTCAAATGTTTATTTTTAATAGTTGAGAGTTCTTTGAGAGATAAGTAAAAATAGAAAGTATTCAAAATGCCAAATGACCAGAGAAGAATTAATGGTCCAGAGACTACAACACCATACAGCATTTATGTTGATTTAACTGCCAAAGCTGCACCTAAAACAACGATAAAAAACGAGCTCCAACGTAGAGGGGATTCGAGAAAACACAATGAATTCAGGAAAATGTGTAAGTTTAAGAATTAAATTGTAATATTCTTTTCAAGATTAAATACATTTAACGTATTTTAAACATTACTCAGATATCAAATTAGGAGTTGTCAGTCAAGCAAAAGGTTCATGTTATATTGAAATGGGACAGACAAAAGTTATATGCTCAGCATTTGATCCAAGAGAAATTCCAAATCAAGCAAGTTATAGCACACAAGGACAATTGTACTGTGAATTTAAGTATGCCACATTTGCTGGTATTAAAAGAAAAGGTTTTCAGCAAGATGCTGAAGAAAAAGAAAATAGTTTTATTATGCAAAGAGCTTTAGAACCAGCAGTGTGCAGGGTAATATAAATATAGAATATTTGTATTAAAAAGTTAATATTTTTTATAAAACAAAAATTAATTTTAATTTATAGCACGAGTTTCCAAATTTCCAAGTGGATGTTTATGCCTTGGTACTAGAAAATGGTGGATCTGCCTTAGGTGCAGCAATCATGGCTGCAAGTCTAGCATTGGCAAATGCAAGTGTACCTATGTTTGGCATAGTAACAACAATAACTGCTGTAAGTTATTGACTGCTATTTAACAAGTAAATTTTATTGGAAAAATTGTATAAAACATTTTGAAAATATTTCTAGGGTGTCCATGATGATTTATTTATAATGGACCCAACAGATAAAGAAGAATCACTTTGCTTGACAACTTCAAAGAAAAGTAAATCAGTTAATCATGGAATCATAATGCAGGCAATGTTGTCACAGCATGATCAAATTTCAGAATTCTTCTTTGTAGGAAGTATAGATGTAAATAGTATAAATAAGTATATGGAAGTTTTAAACAAAGCAAGTGATGATGTCTATCCCATAATTCAACAATGCCTTGTAAAATCAATTAAAAAAATGCTAAAAAGGAAAAAAAAGGAAGAAGAATGATGTTAAATAAATGATATTGTAAAATTGAAATTTTTATTATTACTTATAATTATATTTTTCTTAATTATAAAGTCTTAAATATACAGTTTACATAAACACTTTAATCCTCTGGTTTTTCTGGGGGTGGACCACACGGTTGTAACATTTTTTCCATCAGATTAAAACGCACTCTAGCTTTTGTTTCATTTTCGGCAATTGAAAAGAAATTTAAGAGATCATAATGACCCATGTAAGAACTGCACGAATCCCTGTGTTGATTTACAACCCATTCAAATTTGGTGGTATCAGCATGACCTGTACCAATATATTTGGATTGGAGATGCTCCAATTGACTGTGGATATTATATCTTTCTCCCATTCTGCAAAATAATCAAAATGATAATTAATTTTACATATATTAAAAACTGCTTTATCATGCATTTGAAATAATAATTAACCAAGAAGCAGCAAGAAATGTACGAATCTAAATGTTAATCGTAAATTTCTATTCTATTATTATAATTTTATGTTAATAACACTGTTAAAAGTATATAAATTTATAAAATAGATACCTGATTTAATATTTAAGAAGATTTTGAAGATAATACAGTATAATACTGTGTGTAAACAGTAGAGTTGCTTTCTATAAAGTATGGACACGCTTCAAAACATAACCTGGTCTGTATAGGATCAATCGCCCACAAGCGGACACTGGGCGCCAGGCGTCAAGCGAGTCCAACCCAAGCGTAGCATCACCAACGCCAAGTCATTAGCCAATGGGCTTTCTTATACTTTTTTTCGGGTTTCGCTAAAATTCATTTTCAACTTACATTTGGCAACGTTGGACGGTTTTTGATGGTCGAGGCAATCATCGAACAGTAACTTTATGGTTACATGACTTACTTGCAGGAGTTCAGATATATCAGCTGTTGCCGACGTTGCCAAATGTAAGATGAAAATGAATTTCGGAACACAGCAGCGCTCGCATCGTATACGGTTCGTACCAGTACTATGCTCCGATTTGTAAACGTGAGATTCGCGCGACTCATTTTAGTAGCTTTTGTAAACTGCAACTGTCTACGTGCCATCAGGCAGCATTAGATTTTACAGTTTACAGTTCTTTTATATTTGTGACTTCTTTATTTATAATAATCTAAATCTACAATGTAAACTAAAAATTATTTCAGAAAAAGTATCTCATCGACGTTGTTAATTATATATATAGTTATATATAACGTAGAGGTTAGGAGATACGACTGAACATTTTTCTAATCTGATTGTTTTAATCAGAGACAGT
>UXGD01007236.1:0-11250 GCA_900474315.1 Torymus auratus | reverse complement strand
CCCCCCATATATTTTTTTATTTCATTCTCTATTTATTTCACGAGAGGTGGATATACCCGGGAGTATAGAAGGTCTTGGTTTCGCGATGAAAATGTTTGGGATGATGATGAAGTTCGTGGGTTTAGTTTCACTTTTTGGACTGTACAGATAGCTAATAATGTTTCAGTACTGGTGCAAACTTTTTAAGCATAAGTTAAGACAACAATTTTTTATGGTGGAACAGTTTATCGAAAATTATTATTAAACATAACAAAGTCAAATTGAAAACAAAAGGAAAAAAATATCTAAAAGTATGAAAGTAGGCAAAAATAATGAATCTCTTAATTGTTTGGCATCCCACTATTTATTTATTAAAAACTTATTATTATTATTAATATTTAGTTTAACAGTGATTTTAATCACATTTAGTTTATAATTAAAGGATCCACGCAATCTATTCAATGACCAAAGAGATAATTGTACTCAAAATTTTCAAAACTTTTTATATGACAATGTTTATCCCAATGAAATATTCCAAACAACTTTATCGCTGAACTTGTTCATTACCTTACTATTTATTAGGTCTTTGAGTTCATAAAATGAAAGTATTCGTCTTTATTTCATTGAGAAGGTGTGAAGTATGCGGTATGTTTATTTTGTATAAATGGGCGAATACGAAAAAATTGTGCGCGTGTAATGCTGAAACTATAATAATTCGTGTAGCTTAACTATGCTTAAAATTAAGGTATAGTTTTAGCATATTTCAGTACGTGTAAATCTAAGCGTTTTATATAGCATTTACATGCGGACGGAAAAAAAATTTGCCCTGAAAATTTTTATCGTATTTGGACACGTTATCCTGCATTTTCCAAACAGCCCCATCCTTTGCGAGCTTTTGTAAAAAAATTTGAAAGTACGAGAAAGAAAGTATTATAAGCAACAGCAAAGATGTTGATTTGGAACTTGCACATTAACCCATGAATGAATCGGAGAGATAATATATCCCGATCGGTTGAATTTCTCACACCTGCTCGAGAAGATGTGAAAGTGGCTTGAATTTGCTTTACGGTAACCAAAAATCTGGTCAATCCAAAAGCGTTTTGTTTAGTCGAGAAAAAAAATATTTTAAAAGAAAAAAATTCTAAAGAGTTTCATCGCTCAATACGTATTTAATTGTATTCGAAATCGGACAACCAAAATCTTTTTAAAAGATTGCAGTTCGTTATTAAAAATAATTCACAAATTCCCGGATCTGTAAAACAGAACTCTGCGAAAAAATATGGTGCTATGTAGAGAGAAATTATTATATTGTGGGCATTGATCAGCCGGTAAAGCAGTACTTTCGCATCTGCCAAGATGAAAAAAAAATGCTCAATATGGAAGGTGCCGAAATGGGTCTCCTCAAAGACGAGGGTTTGTAATTACGTTCGTTTTTTTACCAAGTGGTTTACCCGCGCGACGCTGAGAGAAAAAGAAAATATCTCCTTATTCCACATCATTTGTATTTTTTCGTGTATACGTATGAATGTTTCTAGGAAGTATTCTCGTCAATTTTTAAAAAAAGGAAAATACTCTGTAAGTTGTACGATGGAAAATCAACGAATGAAAAAAAAATCGATAATAAAAATCAATGAAAACATGAATCTTCGTTGAGAAGGATGAATGCGGATCTATACGAGTTGATTTGATTAAACCTGCTATGTACTATGGGCTCGTAAGTTTCGTACAACTTTCTCACTGTTATTTGTATAAATGATTGGATTTTACTCGATTAGTATCCCACTAAATTTTCTTATGACGTTTTAAGAGTCGTTTATTGTTCTATCCAAAAGTACAGAACTTTCATTTTAATTATACGTTGCCACATAAATACAAATCATTCGCAGATATAATGTTTTATAGTATATTATAGTATATTATTTTATCTAAATTACGTAACTAATTAGATAAGTGGCAATATATTTACTGTTAAAATAAAAAAATACTTGAAATTATAAATGTATTACTACTATTTCACGTAAACAAAAAATTAAAACATAATGAAAAATAAATTTTGTTTACACTTTATAAATAAAATATTATGAGAATTTATTACATGCACTTTGCCAAAATTAAATAAATAACTGAATTTAAGAAATTTTATATTGTCAATTTTATAATGTCAATGGAGATCGAAAGGGGCCAAGTCTACTTTTTACGAGATTGAATTTACTATCTATATGTCAATGTGATATATAATATGTATATCTTTATTTACTTCCTTTATTAAACAAGGTGAAACAGTCTTTTACATTCTTTCACTCAGTGCATGTAACATATAATGGTTCAATTAGAACTATTTTCAATGTTAATTTTCAGACAATATTCTTATGTTCGCTAGATATCGTAAATTTTGCAAAGAACCATGTCTTTAATAAAAATTTTGATCTGCTTCTTTTAGAAAATTGTACGTTCAGACAACGTTCATTCATTTTTCACAAAATTCAAACGCCAATTTTTACCTTTTTCAAACTAAAAATGAGAAAAAAAAGGCTCAAGGCCGGTGGACTTTGTCCTTGTTCAATTTCCACGCTTCAATCACGAATTCCCATTGAGCTGGGGTATAGGGGAGAGGCGCGCGCGCATATACCCCGGGATCGCCTAATTGCGTCTTAGGAATAATAAATATCGGCACAGGCGCGGCCGTAGTGGAAGTGGATGACGGAAATTTCAATCTCCGTAATACGCATCTGCAGCCGCCGCCGCCGTTGCTTAAAGAGCGACCCGCTTCAAAGGGTCGGACGAAAGAGTGATGAGAGAGGGAGAGAGAAAGAGAGAGAGAGAGAGAGTCTGCGCGAAAGATCGTAATCACGCTAATGTTTGTATACACATTATTGCATCTCCAAACATTTCCCTGTATAATTCCATTACGAAAAATTGCATTGTTAATAAACATAAAGGACATTTCTTCTTCTTTTTTTTCTTTCTTTGGACGGTGCTTACATATTGGTTCGGAAATTTGTGTAAGGGAATATTGGTATCGAAGAATAAAGTATATTTTAATTATAAATTAAAATTGTGTATTTAATTCATTTGTTACCTTATTTTTGTTTACTTATAACATCTGTTTTCTTCTTTTCTGAAATCCGATCTACCTACTTTAAGTGTGAAATTAAAAATACAAGATTTATCTTTATAATATATTTTTGTGTATTCACCAAAAAACAAAATAAACTTTAACTTTACAAACTCTTAAAACTAAAAAGAAACATTGCAAAAGATTCTACAGACCATCTTTCAAAAAAACTTAAAATACCTTTAATAATCATTTAGGCGATTCTGATTTGTCTTAAAAGTTTAATTAATTAATGAATATTCTCAGTACGAAAGTTACAGCACAAAAGATACAGATAGAGTATCTCATGACCTCGTGAACTAATTAAACTGTAATTTTGTTTACCTGAGAACATGCTTAACTAAATTTCAAGTCTCAGTATCCTACGGGCTCAAACTATTAACAATATCGAGCTCTCTTAATTAAATATAATAAACAAGTCTATAATTACAGTTTCCCATTACAACTCGCCACAATATGTAATAATTCCACTTTTACAGCTATATATATAAAAAAAAAATTACACCCTGCACTTATATCCTTTACTCATTCCCTACATATAAAATATCATCTCAAATCTAGTAATCGCACTATACATTCTCCATTCATTCAACCTATACCCAAACCTCCAACCCTCAACCAACCCTTCTCCACTCCCCCGAAAAAAAAAAAATCATCCCACCTTCCCCAATCATCATCATCCTCACCACCCACCCTCAAAAAAGCTTCACCCTCATCCCCACCACCACAATTCTCCCTCCCCCCTCCACCCATATATATATATATATATATCAGTCACTGTGTCATTAGCCAGGAGTAACCCCCCATGAAAACCCCCGAAAAGCCCAGTAGCAGGCAGCAGCAGCACACGCGTGTGCAGTGTCAGCCCTCGGTAGATCGAAAAAGATCCCAGAGCGGTATACTCACACAGAGACACAACGCGGCTTCCTTCCGGCGGGTGCAGCGGCGCGCAGGCGCCGGCTGGATCAATAAGGGCAGCAGTAGCAGCACCCGCGCCGTCGTCGCCGTGGGTCGGTGCCGCGGTGGGCGGCTAGAGAGACGACCACTCAGTGTATGCGTGCGTGCGCGAGCGAGAGGTGTGTGCTGCAGTGAGAGACACAGCCGCCGCCGAGAGGAGACCGGGCCGCAGCCGCCGCAGCCGCCTGCAGCACAGCCGCCATGCAGCCCCCTCCGAGAAAAGTAAGCCCATCATCCCTATATATAACTGGATTATCAAATCTATGAGAATGAAAGAGTGGTTTGATTATTTTTTTTTTTTTCGGTGTGTCTGGTCGTATTCGGATGTGTTCTACTGGCCGCCGCCGACGCGCCGCGCCGCCGCTTACACTCTTTTTATCGATTCACGAGGGGGCCGCAAGCGCACGAGCGCTCGCTGAATTCTCTCTCTCTCTCGTTCTAGCTTGCAAGCTCGCTAGTGGTATCGACATCCGCACGGTTACTCGCTCCAGTCGTCGTCTATCTCATATCTTTTACCCCATTTACCCCTATTTAAAAAAAAAAAAAAAAAAAATTCCCATGATGTCGAGCTTTTCCTTATATGTACCTTCGCCTCCTACAACACCTTAATTCCACGCGTTCTTAGACACGCTACGGCCGGGGTAATATCACATCGATTTTTTCGGCCGCGGGCGCGCGGCGGCCCGTCGATTATTTTTAGGGTATTAAACGCGCTGCACCGACTTTGTATGTATATAGACGAGGAAGTGTATGTATGCGTGTGCGCGCGCGGCTCCTTCGATTTTGTTTATCGCGAGGGGGTGATGCCGACTCGAGCGCTCATCTAGCGAGCTCGTGCGTTTGGTTTGCATTCCTCGACGGCTCGAAGTCTTGGTGTACCTATCTGTGATGGGGGGTGTGTATGTTGTAGTAGTAGTAGTTCGTCTGGTTATCTTGAAGTTGGAGAGCGTGTACGATAGAAGTTAGAAGGTGCACGAGTATACTCTCGGCTAGCAGAGTAGTTAGCAACTGGCCCGATTTTTCGGACATGTCGATCTAATTTCATGCCTGTATGTGTGTGTATGTATATAGCGAAGGTATATAGATTTTGAGGAATGTGTGCTGTGTGTGTGTGTTCATTGGTAGATTGAGCGGGCCGTCGTGGAATGATAAGATATTGATTCGAAGATTTTCAAGAGATAAAATTACATTGATGTGTGGCTGTGTGTGGCGAAAGTTACTTATATGGAGAATAAATGTACCTATGGGTGTAATAATGTTTTGGAATGAAGCTGATAAGAAAATGCCATAATTTATATTTTGGGGTTGTAATTTAACGAAATATCGGGGCGATAATTTATGTGAGACCAGGGGTTATGAGTATTTTTATCGAGAAAAATTGTAATCCGTGTGAGGAATGGTTTAATATTTTTATATGAGATTTGATTCATGTTACCTATCCTGTTTCATCTATAGGCTTTAACCTTGTATTCATTGAATTTTCATTATTACATGTAATTGTCGATTAAGCTGCGTATTAAAGCTACACTATACTTTACTTTAACGCAAATTGTACTCCAATACGAACAAATTGAAAAGCTGTACTAGTCTCGGAGTCGAAAAGATACTTTTTCGATTCAGTACGCGTAATGTGCGACTTTACGCGTTTTGCAAATTTTTAAAATCGCTTTTACGCCCCCTGTATCGAAAAATATTGTTCTATACACTCTCGCACTTGCATCGAAAACTACTTTATTTAATATTACCGAAAACCTTGAGTGCATGTGCACCGATTCTCTAAAACGAATACCTACATATTATCAATGATCGATAAAATTTCAGAGCTTTATTTTCAAAAAACCACGTAACCATAGAATTCAGTACCAAACATATAATCTCCATTATAAATCATCTCCGAAATTAAATACTTTATAATAGCTCGTTTCCAGCATCATTTTAAGACACACGAAATTTAATTACAAAATCATCAGACACAGAGCTCGGCGTCCTATAAATTTTCAACTTCGCGCGCGATTGCTAATAACGCGCTTGTTTTCGAGTTTCATAGCTCTCGAGGGCTATAGACGAGTGCGCGCCCCGCTCAACAATGCGCGTCACGGTGCATAAATCATGTATCGAGAAAGAGAGAGAGAGCGCGCGGCGCAGCTCGGAGCTTTTACACAACCTTGTAAATAGAGTTTCGAACTCTTTCTTTACTTTGTTGCCTTGCGTAATATATGCGCACTCCCGATGTGTTTTTTTACGTATAAAAACGTTTCGTTGATTAATTCGCCGGATGATAGGGTAGAATTTTCCCGAAACAAAATCAATAGAGAGGTGAAATTCGTACGGATGAAAATCCTTGGCAAAAATAGTATATGCAACAGCGGTGTACATAGTTGCAGCGATAAAAATCACAGCGCGCGGCTTTGTTTTCCTATATACACGCGCACGCGGCAAAAAAAGAAAACACAAAATGTTTATACTCTGTGCACGGCAACTATATCACACGCACGCACAAAAAAAGAACTCACACATACCGAACAGCAGAACAAGACCGTTCGCGTGCCAGATCCACAGTTACATTTTCCCCCGAAAGTTCATCGTCTTTTCCGGCCGACTTCGCGCGCGCACATTGTTAATATCGATTCGCGCACTCGACGCGCCGCCGACTCTCTTCCATGACCGGAAGGCACATTTATCCGAGTAGGGCCGCCTAGTTGTAATCGAATCGAATGATTCTCCTCGTGTATATATATACACGTACACCCAAGTGTCAAGTTAAAAAATGTCTCTTGGAGAAAAACCTGCTTAAAGTTTCAGGCCGCGTGCTGTATAGCCGTGATCGCCCCTTCGGTTCCCCGAATTCATCTATAATGATCGAGAGAAAATTTTCGCGACGTTAGCTTTGTCGCCGTCAATAAATAAACGGCATGAAAAGTTAATTCCGGCAGGTCTCTCGCTTCTCATCCCGACATTTGTCTTTCTCACCATAATATTGTACCTTATTCGATCGCCGCCCGTTAAGCTTTGATCGACTCGTGAAATATAGAAAATAATGCGAGTGTAATCGCTCGTCGGCAAGAAAGTATAAAGCCCTTGTTATCCGGGCTTTCCGCTATTAAATGTTTAATTGTTGTAGCTTTGTTCTTGTACAACAGATTTAATGCGCTTCGTTAATAAGCTTCTTGCGCCCTTTTGTACGCAAAATTATATTTCACGGAATCCCCGTGTTTTAATGAAACAATAAAAACGCTCAGTGTCCCCTTCTAAAAACGAATTTTAAACACAAACCGCGCGCACAGCTGTTTTAATTAAAAAGGATGCAAGCGGTTTGAAGTATATAAACTACATTTTTTTTTTTTTTTATAAAAAGTTTATGGTTACACGCGAAAAATATACACGTACTCGCAATTTTATTGCGCCTTCGATGTCAATAATACCAGACGAGAGAGTTCGGAAAAAATGGTACAGTGTAAACATTGTACGCTCCGCATGTATGATAGAACACGTTTTTATCGAACAAATGCATATACTTTGACGATACATATTTATATACAGCGAACGCACTGCTCTCAGAGCTATTTTAAAACGCGCAAGCCTCATGCGACTGTAAAATATTTTTATCGCCGTTAAACGATAGCTCTCGGCGCATTGTTATCATCCTAAAAATAGATTCGTACACACGCCGTAATTACACGATCGATCATAATACGCAATTTCTCTCCCATCGCTATATATATATTTACGCTATAATCCCATCAATCTATTATTATTCCATCGTCAGCGCCCAATCGACTTTCGCGTGGGCATGGACAATTTCGACCTGTATATAGTGTATAACGACAAAAAAGAAAGAGAAAAAACAACGCTAACGACGGCGTAGTTGCATTAGTCTCGGACGACCGGCGTCGCCATTTTTATTATTTTTTATTTTTTTATTTTTAAAACACTGTATGGGTATGCGATGTTCGCTCGCCACTCAGGCCGTTATAAAATAACCATATTCCCGTATTTACATACATGTAGGCTATACATGTATGTATGTAAATATTACACATACCTTATACACGCGAGAATTGGCGAGGCAGGCAAAAAGTTTAATTTTCTCGCGGTAAGAGGGTGAAATTAATGCGCGCGAAAGATGACATTTTTTTTTTTTTTTTTTTTTAATTTGACTATATGCGGGTTCAATTTGCGCTGTAACTCGATAAGCGGATGTTTCGAGCCGCGGTGGTGATAGTATTGCGAAGCGCGTTGTTATGTTAGTTTAGCTTGATTAAAATGCTCGATAAACAAACGCGAATTCGTAACGCGAAGCTTCTTTTCGCACGAATAAACGTTGACTTTTCACGTAGTAACGAAAATTGTTGATTGAATAGCGATCAAAGGTTTTATATATATACTTTATACTTAGCTAATAATAAAATTATGGAGAAATGTAAGTTTTAAAATACAAACGAACGATAAGAGGCATGAATATTGATATATTTGTAATTGATACTAAAATATTTTCCAAGCATTCGCGAGTGGTCGATAACAAGTTATCCACGCGCCAAGTAGATAATGCCAGGATACGGTCAGACACGTGTGCGCACGACAGCGACCAAACCTGCTACTGACCCTTAGAATCGATTTTTCGATGGAGAAATGATCGTAACGTATATATTACACTGTAAAATAACGCGCATATTCATCGTACTGCAAAAAAAGCCCAGCTTTATCTTATCGCCTTTGCAATCTTAATTTCCCTGCACTGCGAAAGTTTACCTGTTCGAGAACGAAAGAAGTGCACGTTTTACCCTTTTGAAATGCACTTTATCGCTATTTTCTTCTACGGCTGTTTAATCACTGCTATTTTCGCACCTGAAATTACGTTTATTACGCCGTCTTAGAGCTTCGAGAAAATTGTAGTCACCGCAGCTGGTATACTTATGGTAAAGTGAAGAAAAATAACTGTTAAAGCAAATATAGCAGCGCGAAAATCGCTTTTAAAAGCTTAACGTCGTCCTCTCTCTTAAGCCCTCTTTTCATTATACATCTCAAAGCGTTTCTGTTCGAATGGAAGACGTTCAAAGTTGAGCGAAAAAAATAGAATCCCCAGATATTTCTTAAGTCGAGTGAGATGGTCAATAAAAGTCGAAGCTCCATAAAGCAGAATTGCTTCTCTTCCAAGTTTCGAACTTCAAAATATTATCTTCCCCCGAAAACCTGCATGGGAGATCATCTTTTTCCCGATATATCGCGAGGTTCGAGAGAAAACTTTGGGCTGGTTTGGAAGATGGTGCACTTTTATACTTTTTTCATCAAGTTGCGTGGGTTTCTTTTTCTACTTTGATGAAATATTCTCTTGGTCTTGGATCTTTCATTCGTGTAAAATAAAAAAGTACGAAGTAGAGAAAATTTAGTTATGGTGGGTCATTACTTATGGGTAGGTCCGAAGTCTGATAAAAGAAACTCCAGAGTCTGATTTTTAAATATGCAAGTTCAACATTGGTTATTTATCAATATTTCCGATTTTTCTGTGGTATCTTGAATATTTAATAATTCTTCTAATCATTTACTATTCTTTAAATAATTGAAAAAGAGCATGACTAAGGTGTGAATGAAAACATACAAAATCAAAAACTTTTAAATGGCGACTAATACAATTTAGAAGCACGTGTATTACCCTGAAATCTTTTTACAAGTTATATATTTAATACTTTTATTTTAAACTTCACGCATTTCTATAGCGATATTAAACTTTTCATTCTTTGTAAATTGTAATTACAACTTTGTAATTAAATTAAATTACAACTTTATAATCCAACCACCAGTATTCAATTTTTGTATACAAAGGGTTTAAACCCATCTTATAAATAAATTAATAGACAAATTCAGACTTTAAATCGAATAAACATAAAAAATTCCTATAAATCCTTAACTTTCTAATCACACTTTAAATCTCATTCAACTCTAAAACCTCGCTACTTCCATTTCTAAACTACCTCAAGAAACAAAACTCTCCAACCTTCTACAAAAACTTCGAACCGTTCAACCACCACCACACCGTGTAAAAAAAACTTACACACATCCACGCACACATATGCAATTACTAGCGACTCAGAGGCACAAAGGGCAATCGTCTCCGCTCGGCCGTGGCGCGCACACAAAGCGCTCGCATCACGCGCGTTCGCGAGCAAACGAGATTACGCGCGGCGGCGGCACGCGAGCTAGCGCGGAAGAATTAACGATTTGTTTACGTCCCTCGCGGCTGCGGCGCTATATGTATTGTACTCGCGAGACTCTCTCGTAAAAAATGAAAGGTGGGAGGAGAATCCCCGGACGACGGGGGATATGGAGTCGATTTTTCAGAGGGGAATACGAGGTGGGCCCGGAAGTCGAGAGGAAGTTTCAGGAGATGAGTGTAGTTTCGTGAGAAGTAGTCGAGGGTTGCGATGGTATAGTGTGTGGAGAGAATAGTGCAGGGTGTGATTTTTGGGGGAGACGAGTTTTCACACTCTGGGGAGTTCTGCTCTTTGTTTTTGGTTTTCAATGGTTAAAGATCGATGGGGGCTGCGTGTGTTATGATTTCGCAATAAGTTCTGGAATTAGAGGAACCTTAACAGTGCAAAGTTCGATAAGGCGAATATTTTACTTTATATGCATGGCACGGCGCGTGAAACTTTAAAATCACGCACGGGGCAGCGCTGCAGGCTTGTTGATGCGGAAAAATAAGTTTTCTTTGATAATAAGTTTTATCATTGCGAGCGAAAATAAACTTTCGAGGTTTTTCTGTGTGTGTCGTGTTATTAAACTCGAAGAAAAACAAAGTAAATTATTATATTGCGCGCGAAGTCACCGACGCAGTTTGGCTCGTAGCGCAGTGTCATCGCCTTGGTCGATCACTGAGGTAAGTTTGTTCTGCGACTATACCTCGTATGATCGGTTAGGTGTTGAATTGCCTTCTGACAAATTAGAATGGAGCGAAAGGTTCACAGAAATTTTTTTATAGATTATGGGTAATAATATAGGAAAAGGAAAAAATAAAGGATGTGAATAAAGGATACGCGGTAGGCCAGTAGGCTGCGTGGAAACCATCAATTGAATTATATTTGCGTACGAAGTATCACAATAACGCGGAAACGATGGAGTAATTTTAGAGTTTTATATTTTTATCCAATATGTTTATGTGTTGAGGTTCTACGTATACGAAATTTAAGCTGGCGAGTTATTTT
>UXGD01007235.1:0-11251 GCA_900474315.1 Torymus auratus | reverse complement strand
CGTTTGAATTTCCATTTGAACTTTAGGCATAATGATAGATAGTTCCAAGAGGAAGGGCAACTATGTCTTGGTTTTGCGTAATTCATTCTATTTATTTAGTTTCAAGTATTTTTGTGTCGGTGAAAATTGAGTATGACACCCCGATAAGGATTATGACTACTATATTGGAAGCGAGTTTGTGATAAATTATATGGTCGGGTGGGAGCAAGAACGTCCTATCTCGGCTCGTTCTTGCTCTCATCCGACGATATAATCAAATATATGAAATCGAATCTAATAATAATCTAATCTATAACAGCTTTGTATTAACTTGAAAGGTACAAATTACTTTTGCATTTTCACTGCTGGTAAGTTTCTGGATTGTTAGTAAGTATATGTCTATTCATGTGCATATAGTACAAATTTAAAAACCTTTTTTTTTCACTTGTATTCTTAGTTGAATCCAATACCTTTTCTGAGTGTTAATTTTCTCAATTACTTTCAATTGACAATTTAGTATTTGTACTTTTAATAAATGGCCACAATAATGGCTTGTAATAAACTGATTATATTAAGAGATCTAACGCTAAATAATATGATAAATATATTATCGAATTTAATATCTTAAACAAAAAGTCAGTGTAACACACAACTCATAATTATTATTTATGTCCCGATTTCGCCGTTTTTAGGCAGTAGGTGAGAGAGTCTTATATTTTTACGCACATAGAGGTGATATTTATTGATTAACTTTCCGAGTTTTTGAGTAATCAACTTTGAATTTTGTATAATTATTCGGCTCTATTAAGCTGAATAGCGTAATCCAAAATAGTACATTATGATACGTGTGACTTAAGTGGCCCATTATTGCACGACGTGAAGTTAGCACCAGAGCGAAACGAGGGCGATAATTCATGTCGTGTGATTGGTCACTTAAGAGGAGGCCGAAGTCCCGACAGTTATTTTTTCAAAGTTTTCTCTTCGAATAGTTAGATTGGGCTGAAATTTCGGGAGAACACTTAAAATTTATATACGAAGCGCGCCCAAGTCTTGAAATTAAAAAAGATATTATCTTTCAATTTCTCAATTTATAGGTTATGTTACCCACGCTAAGTTTTTCATGGTTTTTTTGGCAATTAATTGATTGTTTGAGTTGCGATTTTGAGAAATAACTAATCATTAATTTTCAAAGCGCGCTCAAGTCTCAAAAATCCAAAAAGATAAAAATTTTTTAATTTATAAAATAAAAACGCGTTATACTGCTTACAGCGCCACCCTCCATTTAAAATACATTGACTTCGGCGTCCCTTTAAGTCATAAGTATCGTATACTATTTTATAGCACGTTCACCTAAGTCCGCTGTCATTTTGCCTATCCATGCCTGCAGTCCATTTTGGTACCGTGAGCTTAGCGCACAAGCGTAACGAGTGCGATAAACGCGGTGCAATAATCGACTACTTGAGTCACGGATAGGTGTGACCTAAGTGCGGACTTAATAAAAAAATAATTATTACTTAAGTTTTAACTAACTCTTGGTTTATTTATTACGAATAGTAGAAATTTGTAGCCAAAGATCATTGTTTTTTAACACCTCACACGCTCACTTAATTTTTAAGCTAACGGAAACTTGCACCGTTTCCGTTAAAATTGAGTTAGCTAAACGATTCGTGTGGCAAAATTTTTAGCTCGCACTTTGAGACAGCATAGTTTTAAATACCAAGGGATTAATTTTTATCACCTTTGGTGGTCTTGGTTTGGATTGGTCTGTAAGGAATAGGCGCAAAAAATAAAATTGCTATTCCCGCTACATTTTAATTTTTGTAATCGCTTTTTATTTTTAATTATTTAAAACCAAGTACTGAAAACCAAATTAGAATAAAAAACTCATCTTTTTATATTATGTTTTGAAAAATTATACGATTATGACATCATTTAAACTAATTAAAATAAAATCATAGTGAAAAATTATATTCATAACCTCAAAAACAAAATATAACGCGCGCATCGCGTTATAGAAATTGATTACCACCGAATATAACTTTTAATCTTCCGAAATATACAGCAACCCGCCGTCCTTGAGGTTAACAAAACGTGGAAAATTGAAATTTTATTTATAGATAATTTGGTGTTAATTATCGTCAAAATATCCGTTAATGTACAAAATTTACCGAACTTCATAAAAAATAAACATGGCGCACTGTCAAAATAATAGGCATTGTATTATCGTACAATAAATAAATATAAAAATCCGTAATTTATCTGTGAAGTTGAGAATGTGTTCACAATTTATTTATAAAAATGAATAAATAGATAAATAAATAAACAAATGAATAAAAAAATATAGCTTTACTATTTTAATTTGCAAAGAAAGAAAGAATTTTAACTTGCACAGAATCGTAAAATTTCAACATTTCGACGCTTCGTACGAAGTAAAGAACTGTTTACGGGACTTGATGAAGACTAGC
The DNA here is from genome assembly GCA_900474315.1 of Torymus auratus. Classification (NCBI taxonomy): domain Eukaryota; kingdom Metazoa; phylum Arthropoda; class Insecta; order Hymenoptera; family Torymidae; genus Torymus; species Torymus auratus. Next base: position 8,807 of record UXGD01007235.1, on the reverse strand, counting down.
GCAGTTATACATTATAACTGATATAAAACTGTTGCTAGCATTAGCAGATTGTTTTCTTAAAGAGAATTCATGCTTATTAAATAAATGATTTTATTTTATTCATTATTGCATCTAAATGAGCGATATAATAAATCTTATTTTTAACACACCCATCGTAAAATTCGTACTTTATTCCCGCCGAAGCGGGAAAAAAGTGCTATGCTACGTGCATTCGCTACCCCCACTCTAGTTCCCAGCGTCACGTACATGTGCCCGTGCTTTTGGCTCAGATACAAATAGTGCGCGGCGCTGGAAATGAGAGTGAGGTTAGGGAATAAATATGCGCCATTTTTTCCTTTTTCGTCGGGAATCGAGTACGAATTTCACGATATTTGTATTAAAAAATTGTATATTGCACTCGTGAATATAGTGGGTTGTGCGAACCTGCGCGTTTGTTGCCCTCGCTTTGCTTGTGCGACAACTCACGCGCAGGGAGCACACAGCCCACTTTATTCCCTTGGTGCATAATATACCAAAAAGAGCGATCGAGTTGTGCTATGGTTTTCGTTCAGGCGCCACGAGTCGTGCTTTTCTTCGTCCGAACGCAGCGACTTATGGTTTTTTCGTCTGAACGCATCGAGTTGTGCTAGTTTTTGTAAGGGCCCGAGTTGTGCTTTTCTTCGTATAGGGCGTCGATTTAAAGAACCAATAATTTATTATTAAAATCGAATAAACTTGCAGGTTACCAAATCACATCGATAAGAATTTTTGAATGATCAATACAGGAACGACCTGTTATACCACAAGTGAATTGACCTCTTTTATAATTTGCTTTGAATTTGTTTACCATAAAAAAACCGTGTAAGCAAGTAGGCGTTCAATCTCATCATCTTCAAAGATTATTTTTTATAATCATAAACCTACTTGATATATATAATGCACGAGCTTAGCTTCTACCGTCAGCAATCAAAACCCAAAGTACTAAGTAGCGAAACGGACGATCATCCGTGAACTTGTTTTTATATTCGTTCCATTTTTTTGCGCGATATTTTAAAAACAAAAGGCGTTCAATCATTCCAACTTTACATACAGCTATTTAATGTGTTTGATGAGGTTTTATCGGTAATAAAATTAAAATTAAGATACATGTTAAGGGGGTGTAATAGTCCTACTTCACCACTAACCCTGTTTTATCGGCGGAACATGTCAAAATAATAAATATAAATAAAAGGATAATGATTTGCGTCTTAAACAAATTCGCTTACCCTGCGTAATGCTATAATACACCTTTCTACAAAGTTTCGAGGCAAAAAGACGACGACACCTTTTATTTTTGGAACGAAATTTGTTTTATTTTCGTTCCAAAAATAAACAAAGGTATAAGGCATCCCCTTCAATTTCGTATACTGATTTGTAAATATCTCTCGCAGCTGTGAAGTTTCTAATCCCGCGCTCTACCACTAAGGTAACGTCGCGATGAGTGCATCGCGAGCTAGTTATGCTGTTTTATGCTGACCGAGCGGGTCCTCCTCTTCCACGTTGTTTCAACGTCGACGGAAGCCTCCGTGACAAACCCCATTTTGTCGTGGTGAAACAAGAAAAAAAAGTCTAATTCAGCCGTTTTAGATATCACCAATAATCTTATTATAATAATATAATACAATTTCTAGCATGCATCTACGAATAATTAGCTACGATTCGAGGGGGGTCCAAAGTTTCGACGATTCACTATAAAATTTGTGGGGGGGGGGGTCCACAGTTTAGACGATTCACTTTAAAATTGAAGTCAGCTGTAGACGTTTTTCAGTTCAACATATGCTAATGCAGATTGTTCTTAATTTCGAAATTCGAAATAACTAAAATCATGGTTTCGAATATAACAATTCACCTACTCTCCAAAACATCGAATTTCATTAATAGAATTTTAATAGGTGTACAATATATATATATATATATATCTCTACTCCTCTCCGCTCCTCTCCGCTCCTCTCTGCTCCTAATCCGCTCCTCTGCATTCTCCTCAAAATAACGTAAAAATGTGACGAATTATACGTTATTTTGAAGATAATTTGAGGGGTCTTGTTCGCTCCTCTCCGCTCCTCTCCGCTCCTCTCCGCTCCTCTCCGCTCCTCCCCGCTCCTTTCCGCACCTCTCCGCTCCTCCCCGCTCCTCTCCGCTCCTCTCCGCTCCTAATCCGCTCCTCAGAACGCTCCTCTGCATGATCCTCCTCCGCTCCTCATCCGCTTCTCATACACACTCTCGAATAATAAAGGTTCTTAACAAAATAAGAAGAAAACAAATATACAATTTTCTACATCACCCATGAGGTACTGATTGTAGACGCGTTGGATTGTTTTTAAAGTGGCATCTAGGGTGACATTTATTCTGCACCTTGGTAGTATAGTCAATAGAAAGCCGTAAGCTACTTAGTATTAGAGCGACGCAAGCAACTCAAGATTGCGTTACGAACCCATATTATTCCACTGGGGAGACTGGTCGTTCTATTAAAATCACCTGTTTGGAGAAACGAGCTTTTCTATAGAGTGAAAAGTATGAAGAAGGATTAAATTCGAAAAGTATAGATAGGAAAGCAGGTAGGCAGCTAGGTAGGCAGGTAGGTAGGCAGTTAGGTAGGCAGGTAGGTAGGCAAGTAGGCAGGTAGGTAGGTAGGCAGGCAGGCAGGTAGGCAGGTAGGCGGGTAGGGAGGTAGGTAGGCACGTAAGTAAGTAATTGATGAATGGGTAAAACTCTTACATTAAACATAACCATTTTTATTTTATTATTGGAGTGCCTTCTAACAATACCTTTATGGTAGCGTAGGTAAGAATTTTGGAATATGGACAACATAATAAGAATAAGAATAAAATGACATCGTTGAACAATTTTAAAACATTCTGCAATATAATATAAACTCGCTTGCTAATACTCGCTCGGCATAAAAACAATATAAATGTAAAATAAAATTAATAGAAGCCTATATGACTATCGAATATTTTCTATAGCGTTTGTTACTTTTCTAATTTTTAATGTTTACCCATACCTATAGATTAGTTTTTTATATTTAACTCATAAGAAGGCACGTATTAAAATTATTTAATACTTGTACATTGACAATGTACCATGTTTCTAAAAATCGTCTTACAAGGAGAGAGTACAAGCCCTCCGGGAAACGGATTTTCGTGGGCATTGGATGGTCGATTTCTGGTACCTAAAAATGAAGCCCAGTGTGCCTAATTACATCTCATAGGCCCTTTTTCTTGAGATATGGGCTATCTCATCTCAAATATCCACTATTTCGATAAAGAATGGTGTATCTTCTATTGACTCTCACATTGCAAGTATATTCATTTCTAATTATACTTCTTTGATTCGAAATATAATTTAGAATCAGCAATTTATACTTTTGTTGTTAATTTTAAGATTTTTGAAAAAAATAAATCAGTTACTTAGCCAACAATATTCAGAATAAAATACCAATTACAATAATATTAATAATCTAAATACGGTGGTTGGCGAGCGGAGCGAGCAGGGGGGCGAAGCCCCACTAGTATATATATATATATATAGAGGTAGATATTTCGAAATAAATCATTAGTAACAGGTTATATAGGCCCTGAGATCGTACTGATAAAATTCGATGATTTGGAGAGTAGGTGAACTGTTACATTCGAAAATATGATTCTCATAATTTAGAATTTCGAAATTAAGAACAATCTGCATTATCATAGTCGAACTGAAAAATGTCTATAGTTGACTTTAATTATATAGTGAATCGTCAAAACTCTGGACCCCCCTCCCCCCTCCCCTACTGCATCGATATAGATCGATAAAGGTCGATAAAACTCTATATGAAAAAATTACAATTAAAATCGATAAAATTTAAAAATCTTGGTTTTATTGATTTCAATAGTAATTTTTCATATTGAGTCTTATTTACTTATATTGACTTCTATCGATTCTATCGAATTATATCAAGTTATAATACAGAAACTGGAATTAAAATTCACTATTGGAATCGAAAGAGATTTTATCGACTTCAATGGAGAAACTTATCGATTTCTATCTACTGCTATCAAGTTCTTCAGCATCACGTTGATGCATATTTCGATGTTGTTGTAGTACATTGCGATACTAGCGCGGGAAAGTAGATTTTTGTCTTGAGTGACGTTTTACACCCGAGCGAAGCGAGGGTGGAAAGGAACACGACGAGAATGTCTCTCCCGAACATGTATCGTACAGCACTTTCTGATACGACGTATGGAAAGTTCGATTTTGAGCACACGCATTTTGCCAAGCGTGTGGGAAATCGAACTTCCCGCACGGTGTCGAAAAAAGTTATATTTGTTGCTAATAAATTACTATTAACCATTTTAATTCTTTCTGTGAACAAGTAAGTGATGACTAAGATTTTCAAATAGTTTCCCAAGTTTTTCTGTTATACAGGAATGGGGGTACTTAAAAATTAACTCCTTGATATTTAAAATATGCTATCTCAAAGTACTTTACGTGCTAAAAATTTTGCTACACGAATCGCTTCGCTCAAAAAACTCGAAATTTGAGATTTCAATGCTTTATTATTACTTTTGTAATAGAATATTGGGTATTATAACATGTAGAACTGCAATTTACTTTTTTTTAAAAGCAAAATTTTGTATTTATTCACAATTTGATTTAGGAGAAGAAACGTCCGTTCAAATGAAGATGTTGAATTATCTGGGAAACAAGATGGTTTAAGAAAGGAAGTAACTCTGAATATTTTGTCAGAAATAAACACTACAAACGATGATGTTTCTTCACATATTTCATTCTTGGCAAATGAAAAATTAAAAGAACATTTTGAAGAACGCCAATGTAGTATTACACACGATCATTCTTATTCTGAAAAGTCGTTTCAAGGACATACTGAAATTTTTATGGAAAACTGCTTTATCAGTAATGAAGACGCTCAAGGTAATGTTGCAGAATTTATGAATAAACATATCGACAAAAACCAAGATGAAATTTTAGAAGAAAATATTAATGCTCTTGAATGTTTATCATCACTTAATGACAACGGTGAAGAAAATGTTGCAGTTGAACTTATTCAAGATAATCAAAATCACAACAACAGCTCTACAGTGATTCAAGAAACTGGAGTTTTCTCGCTGTCACCACCATTAATTAATCAAGAGGATACAGAAACAGAAGAAAAACTTAATGAAGTTCGAGAAATAGTTGAACTCGATTATTTTTCGAAAGAATTGATTAAGATTGTGCATGAACATTTATGTATTAACAAATGCGATTCGATTTTAAAATGTACAAGTCGCAAACGTTATGGACTAAGAACGAAATTTTCTTATGAATGTGCAAAGTGTAAATTCAGACAATTTATTTGTTCCGAAAATCCAGATACGTCTCAATTAATGGGCATAAACAAAGCATCTGTGCTAGGAATAGTTAACATTGGCATTGGTTACACTCAATTAATGGAACTGTTTGCTTCAATGAATATTCATTGTATGACAGATAATGTGTACAGAGAAAATCAACATTTAATCCTAGGTATATTGGATAGTGCAGCTAATAATAGCATGAAATTGGCCGGCGAGGAAGAAAAAAGATTAGCTATTGAAAATAACGATCTGCATGATAATATCCCATGGATTGCAGTTGTAGTGGATGGAAGCTGGATGACAAGATCTTACGGAACAAATTATAATTCGCTTTCTGGATGTGCTGTTATAATCGGCCAGCGAACAAAAAAGGTGTTATTTGTTGGTGTACGAAATAAATGCTGTTCTAAATGTGATTATGCGAAACGAGTTGGGACGATTCCAAAACCCCATTCTTGTTATAAAAATTGGGAAAGAGATGCTCCATCTTCAGCAATGGAGAGTGACGCCATTTTAGAGGGTTTCAAGTGTAGCATTGATCAGCATGGGCTTATATACAAAATTATTATTTCTGATGGAGATAGCAGTGTACATAAAACGATTGTAGATAATAATGTGTATGCTAAATATAACTTGATCCCAACTAGGATCAGATGTTACAATCACCTCCAGCGGAATTTGTGTACAAAAATAACTGCAGTGTCAAATACTACACAGACGAAAGGTGCTGACAAAATAGACAATTTTTGTGTTATGCGAAATTTAGTTAAAAATAATATTTTAACTATCCGCGGCTTAGTTGAAGAGTCTGTTGATAATAGAAGAAATGAAAAAAGCGATTGGAATACGAAAAAGGAAAACTTAAGAAAGGACATTTTGAATATTCCATGTCACGTTTTCGGTGACCACGAAAGGTGCGAAAATCGCGCTTACACATGCGATGAAAAAGTTAAGTCAGTTACCGACAGAGAGCTGAATAATGTTTCATCTATGAAAAAGACGGGCATGTATCAAAAGATAGAAGAAGCTATTCAGTATATTGCTCAATTTTCTGAAAGTTTGTTGTACAAATTAACAAATAACATCGCAGAATCTTTTAACAACCAAATTTGTGTCGACATCGGAGGTAAACAAATTAACTTTGGCCTATCGTATCAGTACAACACAAGAGTACTGGCAGCAGTATTGCGTCACAATACGCAACAACTATTAACAGAGACTTATGTAAGTGTCTGCCATAGTGTGCCTCCATTAATTGAAAATGTCGATCAAAATCGACAGTTAAAAGTTGCGAGGAATCGCGAATATAGGAATGAAAATGGCAGAAAAAGAAGGTTTCCATCAAAAATGAATTCTAATAAACATTATGGTATGAAATCGCAAGAAGTGGATGTAAGCGAAGAAGATTTCAAAATACTGTCCCAAGAATTGTTTGAAAAGCTTGAAGAAAATCAGCAAAACCGCGAAGAAGTTGAGCAGAGAACTCGTGGTCAGTTTAAGTCAATGGAATGGATATGCTTACGGAAACAATTGTTGACAGCTTCACATTTTGGTCCTGTTATTCGCATGCGCGAGAGCACAAGTTGTGCTGTAAAAGTGAAATCTATTTTATATCCATTACCAAACCCGACACCAGAAATGCAGTATGGTATTGATCATGAGTCAGAAGCTATACAACAATTGATGACTGAGTTAGAAATCGAAATAACTCCCTGTGGATTATTTATTGATTCCGTACACGCTTGCTTAGCTTGTACTCCCGATGGTCTAATCGGCGAAGATGGTGTCGTAGAAATAAAATGCCCCTTTTCTACTTCTAACCTGACCGCAGAAGAAGCTGTCATGAAAGTCAACTGCTTGAAAACTATTTTTAAGAAAAAGAAAAAAAATCATAATTATGAATTCAACAAAAATCATATTTTTTATTATCAAGTGCAAGGACAGATGCATATAACTAATAGATCATACTGTATATTTGGACTTTGGACACCAAAAAGCATGATTCATATTAGAGTACAAAAAGATGACAAATTCTGGAAAGAAAAAATGGAGCAAGCTTTATTGCGTTTTTATACGAAATGTATGGTTCCAGAAATAATCGATAGTCGTCACAACAGAAGTATGCCTATTAGAGAACCAGAGTACATTATAAAGGCAAAAGAAATTCAGAAAACCCGAGATGCTGAAAAAAAAGCTAAAGAAATAGGTAAAAAATCAGCTAAAAAAACGGCTAAACAAACAGCTAAAAAACCGGCTAAAAAAAAGGTAAAAAAACCAATAAAAGAAAAGTAAGCGAAACAAATCAGTCAGATGACGACTATGAGATTAATGAATTAATAAGTGAACTTAATGCCAGAAAGAAAGTGAAATTAACGGAACAAAATCACTTTACTAGAGAAATAAGTAAAGATACAGAAATATCTGAACATTCAAGCGATATTGAATTTATAGACCACAATCCAAATTACATTTTAACAGAAGAAGATATCGCAAATGTTTTTGTCTTTATAGAAGAGAGAGAAATAACTCTTTTAATGGTTATAGAAAATGTGTCAACAGTCCCACCACCAAAGTTAAATGACGACACTTTAGATGCTTTTGTACGTTTAGTGCAAAGTAGTCAGACATTGTATCACACACAGAGTGTATTGTATATAATGTATCCTCAATTAGTTACGCCAATCCGAGAAGGAAAGGGCATAGCAATTTTTGGTGGTAACTGCATTGAGCACTGGCGCGTTGGATATTACAAAGATGGTATTGTCAAGATATATGATACTTTAAAATCGGTTACTAAAGGTCGATTACATGAAGATGAACGAAAATATTTATGTGCACTTTTTCCTAATGCTACTAATTTTGTTTTTCAGGAAATGTCTATGCAGCAACCTGATGGTGTCAGTTGCGGTGTTTATTCTGCAGCGATGGTAATTGATTTATTATCAGAAATAAATCCGTCAGAAGTAAGTTATTCTCGAAATATAAAAAATATGAGGAAGCATTTCATTGAAATCATAAGAAATAAAACATTGTCAATATTTCCAAGACAATAATATTGATATTTCCACAATTGAAAATTAAATCATTTAACATCATAAGTATGTTTCATATATATGTAATATACATGATATAGCAATTTTATTTATATTGTTTTCTTTTATTAAATGAAATGAAGCGCTACACCAATATAGCATTTATTATTGGTAATATTTACTAGCTTAAAAAGAAGTGAAGTATACGTTTTAGTATACACCAAGGGTTTTCGTAAGATTTATTTATAATGCTCAATTATTTAAAGCTAATATATCTACGTAGTTTGTAGATTACATATTGTGCATTATTTGGTGCATTGAAGTATAAAATTATATATTCATGAAATTGAATACAATCAATATAGTTATTATATTATTATTGTTACTATTATCATTATTATTATTATTATTATTATTATTA
>UXGD01007234.1:0-11254 GCA_900474315.1 Torymus auratus | reverse complement strand
AATAATTTTATTTTATTCATTATAGCATTTAAATAAATCTAATAAAAGAGCAATTGAGTTGTGCTTTTCTTCGCCCGCGCGCTGCGAGTTGTGCCAGTCAAGTGTTCGTAACACTCTTGTGCTTTCCTTCGTACGGGGCGTCGATATATACTGAATACTGTCATTTATTGATCAAATAACACGAGAAAGTAATAGAATTACATATAAGAATTGATACTCGGAAAGATTGGATAACTACCTTCAACGATGTAGGTAAGATCTTCTTCATCAGGGTAAGATAGGAGAATATTCGGAATGTAGAGATCACCCTCGATTTCTAAATTACCGGTGATTGTTTTATTTCCTAAATTCACGTTCTCTTCAAGAATCCTTAAATCGATATTCGTATGTTCTACTTCTATTTCGTCAATTTCCACACTACCACCTTACCAATTTATCATTAATTATAAAAATTCATATTTTCAAAAATTTTTATAAAAATTATTTACCAAATTTAATTGCATCGAAAAATATCTCCTCATCAATTCGAACCATGTTTTTAATAAATTCATCAAAATCAATACCATTGATTGTCTTCACTTGGAGATTTCCTTCAATAACCATATTTTGAACTTCTTTTGGTGGAGGCATTTTAAGGCCTTCTAATGTATTTAATGAGTCTACATTTAAATTTTCGGCTTTATATGGCCCTTTAATATGATTTGGTTGATACCACTGAAACTTTGATTTTTCGAAACCTTACAACAATAAAATGCTTTTTAAACTTTTTCAACGATGTAATATAATTTTTGTAACACATGCACGATGTTCATTGTTTTTCAACCTAAAAAGAGGTCCTAAAGTGACTTTATTTTGACCGATTGGGTACAAAAATACTATATTTGCCCGGTGGGCGTATAAGGATCCTTGTGCGCCCGCTACTCTAAAATTCCAAAAATTTAATCCACTACTATAAATTTGTGAATGCAATTTTTTAAAGACTTTTTTTATTCAGAGATAAATCCAGTGTACTATTTTTATTTAACAGGTTCGGTGCGGCGGCGAAATTTTAAATCACTCAATACTTTTCCATGATTTTTCTAATATTTATATTTATTTATATTTATATTTTAATAATTTTTTCTAACAATTAAAAGATAAATTTATAAAATAATTCATGGTACAATAAGGACCATATCACATTTAAATTTGTGGCGGATTTTTGATTATTTTTAACAATTTTTTTATTATTTATTATTTCAAAGCAAAAATCAATTTAGCCTTGCTTTTTAGGCTCAAAAACCCCGAAAATCAATACACGAGTCACAAAAAATATGGTGTGCACCTAGGGCTTAGTGGGCCTTTTGACCTCGTCTGTTTGCAGTGGGTACTCGTCTTCGGTTCGCAAAACGCACTCACCTTCGGTTCGTGTTAGCTCACTTATGTATGCAGTACGAGTGTACTGAAAACTCCACACTCGGTCTAAAAACACCCACTTTGGGCCCTAGGTATACAATCTATACTATTATAAAACATAATAATTTTGAAGTACATGTAATATAATTTTACAATTTGTAAAAATAATTTATTGGGGTGCATGCACTTACTATGAAACGAAGTTTTCTCGAAATCGGAAATGTTAAGATTTTCTACGTGAATATATCCAGTTAAATTTTGTTGAGATAGATCAATCTCATCCAATGAAGTTATCGAATCGTTCATTATATTTTCTAATTCCTTCGCTCCATAAACATGCTCACTATGGACAATGTTAGCCGTAGCTTCGCCGACTTTAAGAATAGAAGTTTTTATATCAGAAGTTACTGCGCCGATACTACACGCATACGCATCAAGTCTAAATACACGATAAAGAAAGTGTAAGTTATGCTTATATAGCTTAATAAATAAAATTAAAAAGAAAAATTTTAATCTATACTTAGGGGTAGGTAGCTTCGCATATACGAAATCAGGTAAAGTGATAGTTTTCAAGGCGATTTTCTTCCCCGTAACTTTGACCATTTGAAAATTCTTTTTAGTCAACCATTTGGGTAAATTTTGCACTGTTATGTTCGTCCAGCGCTATAACAGGACACGTATTAAATTATTTCATCTTTTTTTATTTTTGAATGTATGGTTTTGCACAGCTTTAAGATTCTCTATTGATTGTCGAATTTGAGACTAAAAAAGACTGAAAGATGTTGAAAAGAGTGCATGCCACTTACCGTGAGATCTCTCGAGAACTGCATCTTCACCGGAACGTCCCCATCCAACGGTATGGCACCCTCAGCGATCTCCTTCAACGACCTGCTCCTCCCAGCATCCCTGACCACATCGCCCGCTGACAACAGCTGTACCACGTTGACGTCGGCCAGCGTGTAATTGCCCGTGAGCTCGTGATGACCGTAGAAGTCGGTCTGCGGCCGGTAGCGCTCGATTACGCGGCCCTTCAGAGCACCGCGCTGGTCTACAAGGCCGGTGAAGTTGGCCCGGCGAGCCGTTAACGTGCCGCTCATCGTCACCGGCGGGCCGTCCAGCGGCAGCAGCATCCCACCGTCGGTCAGGATTAGATCATCCACGTACACCGCCCGCGTCTTGATCTTCTGGCGGGTCTGGCTGGACGCTACGTCGAGGTTTGAAGCGATCACACCCTCGGCTTCCACGTTCACGAAGATGTGCTCGCCTGCATCGGATAGGTAAACGTGCTTCCATATAATTCATATTGGCATTATAAAAATTTATTTGTAAGAGAAAAACAGGATAATATTACCAGAAACTACTTGGTCGCCTGACAGTTTTAGTGTATTCTTTTCCAGATCCTCAAATTTAATCCCATTGACCAACCCATTCACATTTATTTCTTCTATTTTAATAGCACCTTTCGGACATGGAAATCCATCTAATTTGTCTACTTTGACGTGTTCGAACTTAAGGACTTGCGATTCGTTTTGCATTGTTCTCAAATTCGAAAAATTCTTACATTTTAGTCTGGTCACTAACTTTTTGGCGCTGCATTGATCTGTGCAATTAGCATGGACGATATCGACTCGAAGAGTATCAAACGTTGCATTCATTACTGGAATGGCCTGATTTAAAGATTCGTTTACCATTGTGAAGCGCGACACCAGTTCGCTATATCGTTCAGTCAAATCGTGCAACATCTCATTATTTAATCCGTTAATCTAAAAGGTGACATCAAATTCAGAAAATTTTATTGATATTAAAATATACTGTACGTACATTGAGCAAGAAAATTTCTTACATTTTTCGCTTTGATTTTCTTAATTTGTCCTTTAGAAAACTGAATGGCATTTTTCCGTTCTGGGATTGATTTAGTAGTCTGTTTCACTCGTCCCTTAGCGTGTGCGCACCACTCTTGTATTTCCTCATTCATGTTTATTGGTTCTTTAATTTTCATCCAGAGTATTCTAATAAAATGTAAATTATATCAAGACTAAAAATATTATACATACAACAAATTTTTTAAATCCTATATTAAAAAGGTAGTTCAATGTTAAATATATATTTATATAAAAAATATAATTACGTATACTATCCAAGTATACCCTAAAAAACTTGGATTAACGAATGATTCCATAAAGTTCGCTTGATTTATAGAATTAATGTCGTACCTATTTAAGCTCCAATTTCCATCGAGCCTCTTTACAAGCAACTGCTCCTCCCCAGGCAGAACAACCACCTTCATCTCCTGCACATCGAAAATCTGATGACTCAGCCTCACGAATCTCCATCCGTCGTACTGATACACATCCACGACTGCGCCTCTCTTCAACAAGAGCACAGCTGTATTATTCGTTGTGACCGCGAGCAGCCTGTCGGCGGATGGAAGCTCCTGAAACGGAGCAAACACGCCGCCGTTCAACTCTGAATGCTTGTAGACGATCGTAGGCCCGTCAGCGACACTCGCCAGAGCGAGGAATCCCTCTACTTGGGAGGCCCGCACGAGGCGCGCAAACGCCGCATCGCGAAAGCGTCTGTCTATGACTGACTGGGCTCTATCGAGGAAGCGATGCGTGCTTGATTGGTATGAGAGGATCCTGGTGCCCCGACTACCCGAAACCACGAGGAACGTCGAACCGTCAACATGAACGAGGGTGCAGAATTCGGAGCCGAACGGTAGTGCCTGAAGCAGAACCAAGTTTTCCTGCTGCCAAGCGTACACGTGAGTTTCTGTAGACGTTGAAGCGCCTGGAATTATTGAATTTAAAATTTTAAACAACGGATTTCAATACACTGTTTATATTTAACTTCTATTTTATGCTATGAATCGGGAAAAAAAATTCAATTGAGAGCGTTGAATTGAAAAATTTGAGTTACTCCGAAGTTAAAGATGGAGTAATTTACTTACATATAAATAGTTCATTGGTTTCGTGCCATGACGATAGATGTTTAACATTAGGAATCGGCAAGTTTTTAATTTCTCGTAATGTGAATTTCCCGTCCTGGGAGAAGAAATAAAGAATCTGCACGCTCTGTGATTTTTTCACAATAAGAAAAACATTTCCTCGAAATTTCGCTACATATATATTAGAAGTATTTTCAGCTGGATAATAGGTAGCTAAGGAAAGGGTATTTTCCTGAAATGTAGTCATATTATTAATTAAAAAATACATATAGTTATATTGCTGAAAACAAAATTATAATACTTACAATGATTTGATACACGATAACACCCGAATAAGTCAAAGTTATTGCAAACCATTGTTCATAACCGTTGTATTTCTTGAAGAAATTTACGTCTTTCACATCCGTTATACTTAAATTTAGAATTTCCTCTAAACCATCAAAAATACCTACACCTGTAAATATATAATGAATATGTAATTTCAGAAGTTATTTTTCAAATTGAACAAGTTCGGTTTTTCAAATTTTTATATTTCAAAATGAGCGCCATGTGAATGACGGTGCGCGCATACCTGCGCAGTACACTCAATTTTGTACCGCACTGGAGTTGTTTTGACGCTTATATTTTTATCGTCGTCTGCATTTTGCACTGATAAAACTTCATTTTCACTTTCACTTACAGTGAGACACTTCATTGACTTCACAGTAGAAAAATATAACGAATCCACAACAGTATAATAATTATTTCCATTTTTTTTAATTACAAAAAAGTTTTTGGTAATTTTTATGAATTACTTTGTAGTACATTAAATTGTTTTAAAAGATAATAGTTGTTGTCTGACTGACAAAATCAGGTGAACATATGCTCCATATACATAAGTTTGTTACTAACAACAATGTCTATAGTATCAGATACAAAAGAAAATTTAGCGACACAAATTTTCGAATTAGAAGCTTTACAGTCAGTTTACCCAAAAGAACTATCAATATCTGATCAAGGAAACTTAGCAGATATAAATGATTATATAGCTGAAAATCATACTATAATTCCACAGAGACTGGAGTATGATATTGAAATATCTTCACCAAAGGTGTGTTAAGAACTTCTATTAGTAAAAAATAATATTTCTATAATGTTCAAGATTGAATAATCTACTTGCAGGGAATTATTGAACTTCTTGTAAATTTGCCATTGGATTATCCTCATGTCTATCCAGAAATATATTGTAGAAGTTCTTCCCTTGATCGCAGTGAACAAAATAACTTGAATAAGGCTCTTTTATCTTTCATTGAATCTCAAGAAAAAGGTGAACCTCTTATTTACACTATAATCTCATGGATACAGGATAATGCTGAGAGTTATATGGAAAAATCGAATGCTAATGAAACAAATATAAAGGAATCAAATGATACTAATAAAAAAAAATGTACAGATTTTGGGCGATACTGGATTTACAGTCATCATATTTATAGTAAAGTTAAAAGAAAAGATATTGTTGACTTAGCAAGGGATTGCTCTTTAACTGGTTTTAGTTTTGTTGGGAAACCAGGAATAATTTGCGTTGAAGGAGCATATGATGATTGTGAATATTTTTGGCAACAAGTAAAAAGCATGAATTGGCATCGCATTCTTGTAAAGTTTATGGAAAAAGAATTTGACATTACTGATGATCTCAATGCCCATAGAAAATTTTCTAATTTTCAAGAGATATGCTTTCCCAGTTCTGAACGCCATAATGATATGGGTCAACTTTTAAAGTATTTAATAGAACATAATTTGGAACACGCTTTTAAAGAGCTTTTTGGCCTTGAAACTAAATGATACTCAAGTAATGCAATTAATTATTATTGCAATCAAATTGTATATATATTGTATATACATGAATTTTAATAAATTTTTTAAAGATTTTTATTTTATATAAAAAATTTACCTGTTTCATGAATATTTACTTCATGAGACAAGACCTCTCCAGAATCACTTTGAAATTTATTTAAAACCACTTGTAAATATTGATCAACTTCTTCATCAATTACTTTCTTTGTTTCATTTGTCAATTCTGTTGTTTCTAAAATGAAAAATTGTATGAATGTAAAAGATTTAAGTTCTAAACATATTAACAAAAAAAAAGAAAACTTGCCATATTTTCTTAATAAAGTTTTAAAAAGGCTATCAGTATTAGCTATTACTTGTTCTAAATTTTGTGTAAATGAAATTTTTAATACAGCACTTATTAAAAATAAAGTTATTAAACGTGGCATGATGATAATCTTACTGTAAACACTAAGTAATGACTGAAATTTAATAAGGTAAGAATTCTGTGATTATTATCCTTAGCAAATTCTTAATCCATTGTTTACATTTTCTTGATCATATATTTTTGTCCTAAATTTTTGAGGTGATTAGCTCCTAGTTTAATTATTAATAGGAAATTATATGGAATAATTTTTTCAAAAATAAAATTCAATTTATTATAAATAAGAAATATAAAAGCATCTTAAAGTTAAACTAATCTTATCTAATAGTAGCATATCTTTGAAATTCATTTGTAAGAAAATGTCCAGGAACTAACAGAGAATGTGGTCCTAAAATATCTTCAGCAGGACTGTGAACTTTAATCTGCCTCATATGAGTATCTCTTCCATTTTGGTGATTACTGATAACAGCAATTTGAATCATAAATGTTCTAATTGGACGTTCATTGTCATCTCTTATTGGTATCACTACCCAGCCACTTGGTTCACTTAAATCCATAACTTCAACTTCTTGTAGATCATTAAAATTGGTTCCAGCTCTTATGCTGATTCTGAAAGAGTAAAATATATTATCACATATTTTACTAACTGTTGTTTTTAGTAAGATTGTAAAAATTTCTTTAAATACCTGCTGGGAGTATAACTTTCATCAAGTTTATAATCTGTATAAATGCAGATATCGCGAATGGTGGTTTTTCTACGAAATTGAATATTTACAAGATGCGGCAGTTGTCCATCTGACTGCCAATATGTTTCTGTGATATCATCTCTCAGCTGATCAACTCCAAAACCTGGTTTACAACTTGATAAGCTCCAAATTGCATGATTTCCTACTTCTCGCACTCGGCCGGCCAATTCTTCTTGTACAGGATCAATAGCACCTTAGAAATATAGCATTCGATTCCTTTTATTATTGTTGGTTTTCATTAAAAAAAAAAATAAGCATTATTATAAGCATTACTACTTTGGTTTGTTTACCTGATGTATTTGTTTTGCCACTCATTTTTAGGTTACTTTTTACTTATTCACTACTTTCAATAATACAAAAAACTCATAAAAGATTAAAGATACCATACTAAATTCTGGTATTCACAATAGCATACTTCTTTATACAAAATGGTTTTGCAGCATTTTTATTAATAATATAATATTCCCCACATTCTTATTAGACGTGCATATAATAGTATATTAGATAGTTTTACTCATGAACTTAGGCGGGAATTTGTTTCCCTTTTGATTTTTAACTTTGATATTAAAATTTTAACATAAAAAACAAAGATTACTATAAATTTATAATATACCTACCTATAAAGGTAAGTAACGAATAAAATATGTAGGCTATGTTTTTATACCAATAATATACCATAAACACGGTGCAATTTTTACTAAAGTATAATAAAAAGAATCTTTTTAAAAAAATATTCGCATCAGTAGTGCGTGTACTATGTGGTATATTATAAAAGTATATATCTTACTTATAACGTCATGTTTGTGTATGATAGTGTTTTATATAGGATAAAATGTTTATTTACACTGAAATTTCAACATCAATTTATACTCAATCGGTAAGAAAGGTGTAAACTTTTTATCAATTCTGCGGAGTTCTGGTTGATCGCAGATCGCAGCGTACGGCGTCTGCTGTTTGCACTTCTACTTACCCTTTCAATATAAAAACCGAAGTCTTTTTTGCATCTTTTAATCAAAATTGTAAAACACTATTATTTTTAGTACTTAATTCTGAAAGTTTTCTATATTAAAACTTGTTAATGGATATCGTTTAAAAAATGTTATCAATGGATTTGATTCAATCATGAGAAATTTCTTATTTTTAAATTCTTTTTAAACTAGATATAAATATTTTTAGGTTAGAAAACAGATAAACAAGTAATTGTTTAGAAAATTAATAGCCAACAAATATGCAATTATTTTAAATATTATAATTATACAGAACATTTATAAATATAAAATAATATTTTTCAGGTGTTGATTTGCTGCAGTTTATTCCATATATACAAAAATGACAACAGTAAAATATCAAGGTGGTATTGATATTCTTCGTCTTCCTGTCAGTGAAGAGGAGCATGTTTTTCCACCTTGGTATATGAAGTATACACAATCTCACATATTACATTCAAAGTGTTCAAAAACTGGTCAAGAGGATAATGGTTGTAATGATGATAAAAGTGCTTGTCAATTTTGCACGTATGAATAACTCAATAATTTTATTTGTATTAATTTTAATGTCTGTTAAGTATGAATACTGATACATTTCATATTTGTATTAATATTAGATACAGCCGTGCTCTTGAAATGCCACATATGCCGGACATGGTTTTTCCAAATAATGTCCTGCATTTAAAACATAAAAATGGAGCAGTGTTAGAATTTCGAGCACTAGATGCCTTGAAAAGAGTATCAAATGGTAAAATAAATATACAGTTAGCTTGTGCTGAGGCTTGGCGTGAGTCCAGGTGCAGTAACACAAATTATAAATTAAAATTTTGACTTTGTTGATTTTATATAACTAATTTTCAAATTTATTAATAAATATAATATTTTTTCAACGATATATTTTCTTGAAATTTACTTCAATTTTTCAGATCAGAAAATAAAGAATATTTAAAAGAAACAATAAAACCCTTTGATTGGACTTTCACTACAGATTATATGGGTACAATGTCTCATTTCGAAGTTCTTGACACTGAAGAACGCATTGATGTAGAAAAGTTAAAGCGTAAAGATAAAATACTTTTTTATGTCGATCTAACACTTTTTGAAGATGAATTACACGATAATGGCATTGCATCATTATCCGTTAAAATGGTTGGTTGCTGCATTATTTAATTTTTATTGTCATCAAGTTTTCACGCCTTACAATACAGTAAAATATTAATTTTTGTGTAGAGAGTTATGCCTGGAACATTTTATATTCTTCTTCGATATTTCTTGAGAATAGATAACGTTATGTTGAGAGTCAATGATACACGTATCTATCATGAATTTGGTAAGGATTATTTAATAAGAGAATACACTTCCAGAGAAGCAAGAGTTGAGGAAATAAATGTAAGAAGCAATTTTATTTGTATTATCTTGTTTTCTATAAAATACTTATTATAAACAGTTCAAAATTAAATTTATTATATGAATTCCATTATAAAATATGTGATAATATGATTACTAATTGTAGATTATTTTATAGGTGTCTTCTTCTCTTTTTACACAACCAAATGAAATCGTGGCTTATTTGCCATTAGTTCATAGTTACTATCATAAGCTACTGATATCGTCAAAACCAGAATCTTCTGCAATGAACTCAACTGAAATTACTTCAACTACTGTGAGTGAATCAACTCCAACATCAGTGGAACAAAATACTACACCAATACCAACTGCATCAGAAGAAAAATAATATAAATATATAGGACTATTAACATCTCAAATGAACTTGTATTATTATGATTTTCTGAGTGATTCATTCATTCTGATAATCATAGGAAAAATAAGACAAAAATGTAATTATCATCAATCATTTTATCAGTTATATCATAGGCATATAATTTATAAATCAATTGACGTTTCTATACAAATATGATTTATTTTATGTAAAAAGAATTTTTTAATAAAATCATAAGATAAACTGTTTTTATACTCATATTAAATGATTAAAATGGTCTCTATTGTGGTCTTGTTAAAATAATCATCTAATGGAAAAATTTCAAATAAATATGTTTGTGAGAAAACTATATTTAATGAGAAAATGTAAAGTTCTTAAATACAAATAAATATATTTTTAGACATAACAGCTAAGTACTCGGGAAATGTAACACCTCAAAAACTAATGTTTCATAACAAAAAAAGATTTGGAAATGTCTTTTGAGAATTTTTCATACTTAATGTATGAATGGATAATATAGATTATCCCTGTTTTTAACCCTGTTTAAAAAAAGCTTGTGTGAGCACTTACGCGAAAAATGACGTGAGATTTTTTATGATTACACAGGCCCACATAAAAAAAAAAAAAAAAAAAAAAAAAGTATGTTCCAGAGACAAGACCACCATATCTCCGTGTACTTTGGTCCCCTAAACATGATTCCAAGAAGATTCAGAATTGGTCCACCACGTCTATGAATTTTGGGATATCTAAGGTATAAGGTATCTAAGATTTTTGTGCTATCTTAAGGTGGCTCATGCAAGTCAGTATACCTAAAGCTATGAAATTTTTTTACAAAGATTCATTTAGACATTCCAATCTGAAAACTAATATGACAGAAAAAAAGGGTTCTTAACAAACCGAAAAAATTTTTGTTCGAAAAATTCTAATTTTACAAAAGTAGATTTTGGCCACTAAAGATAAATTCAATAAGTACTTATATATAATCTTTTTTGTTTTTCATTCAATTTTAATTTATAACCCTAGCGAAAATATTTTTGTTCAAAAATGTTAAAAACTGATAAGAACCCCAGTGGAAATTATAAAATGTATCAAAATGTACCAAAATGTATCAAAATGTATTAAAATGTATTAAAAAGTATCAAAAGGTATCAAAAGGTATTAAAGTGTATCAAATTGTATGTAGAGGTTGCATTTCGTAACTTTTGTAGAACACTTTCATATCTTTTGATACCTTTTACTACATTTTGATACATTTATATACAAAAT
>UXGD01007233.1:0-11255 GCA_900474315.1 Torymus auratus | reverse complement strand
CCGAGGCTAACAGAAGATGCTATGTCGACCTAAACTAGCTGGAAAATGCTATGTTACTCGGCCAAGATTGCATCTTCGGTGAGCCTCGGCCGAGATAGCATGTTCTGTTAGCCTCGGCCGAGATAGCATGTTCTGTTAGCCTTAGCCGAGATACCATCTTGTTCCTCTCAGTGGTCGATATTTAATGACTAGCAAATTTTGAACATCTGGTCACTATTTTCGTCTTATAACCAGTACATCCTTTAAGATACCGTTAAACCGATTTCTTCACGAATTTAGTTATAAACTCCAAAGTATAACATTTTCAACAACCAAACAATAAATAATTTACCAAAAAATTGCTGTCTTCGTTACAAAAAAGCAAACACTGTGCATGCCATTGATATAGATTCAGAGCCAAAAAGAACCGGATGAAAACGATACCTCCACATCCAAACCTCCCCGCAACCAAAACATCCCATAACCATATAACGAGCGGCGCTCACGCGCGTTCAAGGTCGCAACGACGGCGACACCGTACCCTCGAATTTCCGCGGCACAGTTGCGCGCTCTCTTCTCTTTCTCCCTTCCTCTCTCTCGCAGCCGGTGCAAAAGGAAAACAAACAGAAATAGAGCCGCCTCGCCGAGAAGAAGAGAGAGAGAGGAACGAGAGAAAGAAGACGTGTGGCATCAGCAGCTCGACCGCGAAAGAAAAGTGCGAGTGAAGAAGACGACGATGCGAAAGAAAGAAAGAAACGTGCGACGCGATTCAGGATCTCTGTGGCTGCGCGCGCGCAGGCGGAAATAGACACACATGCGGACCGATTGACGCAGTTCGACCGCGGCACGCGTCTTCTTCTTCTTCGCCGTGCTCCGCTGTTTCCGGAGTCGCCCACCAGGCGGCCGCGAGGGGTGAGGGGGGAGAAGTCAATTACAAAATTAGAAGCTTGGTGTGGAATGCACGAGCGAGAGAGAGAGAGAGAAAGGAGGAGAGTAGCGCGCGCGCGTATAGTATAGGCTATCTTCTTCGTTCGAGATGCGCCGGATTTCTTGGCCGAGACGTGGCAAACGGATCTGCACCATTTACTCTCCGCGCGGGCGCGTGTTGGTAACCTCCAACATGAATGAAACGCCGCTCTCCCCCACTCAACAACGAGATACAGTGTTACCAACTCTTTTAATGAGACCGCTTAATGAGGCAATTCTTTCGACGACTATATGCGTCATTATTGTGAAGCGAATGATCAGCTTGATGTGTTCTAGATATAGAGTCTTAGCCCAACGAACAATGTTAAACGATTTTTCTTATGTCATGAAATACTTTGTAAAATAATTTTACCATAAAGGTTATTGAATTATCGTAACTTATACTTGGTTTAGGACGTTACCGTGCCCCTTGATTGATTGTGATTATCATTAGGGATAGCTGCTATGTGTGCAAAATACTGTAAATAAGGAATGTTTGTTGTTAGTAGCTTTTTTATAACTTGAGACACCTGTCTTATTTATTCACCACGTATAATAATTAGTTGTAATTGTGAACAGAATTCTGGATAAGCTGTGCCGTAACCATACTAATGTACTTGTATTACCGCACTTTTCTTCTCTGTCGTGAATATTTCTGTTTCTGATCTTGTGCGCAGAAAAGCATTTTTCAAAATAACTGAAATATCTGAAAAATGTGTCTTATAATACACACTATACTTTTATCGAGAAATTAATCCTCGCTCTTTGCGTCAATCCGAGCCGGGCGCGCGGCTGTGTCTCCCTGCCAAAATAGGAAAACGTCAGTGTTTTTCAAATGGTTTACAAAAAAATTTAATCTTCAGCATTTTGCGTCATCGTTTTGAAATTCCCGATTTATTTTATTACGACGACGAAAATAAAACTCGTGAAAATTTTTCTCAAGAATTCCGTTTTGTCCATCTTCTCTGTCGTATTCTACAGCGACAATTCGACTATAATTTCTTTTTTTTCGCATCTCGAAATAACGAAATTCGCGTAATCTAGCGAATTGACTTTTTTTCTTTCTCGACGGATAGATAAAACGAAAAAAAGCGCATCCCGACGACACGCAGCCATAGAGAGCTTTGCTCGGATTCCACCTAAATATATAAAATCGCGTCGTGTTGGCCGCCTAAAAATAAATCACTCGAGCGTATCACTGCCGCGCGCAGTGGTGGAGTATACATATACCGTCTATTAGCAGATAGTAGAGAGTGTGAGAGAAAAAGAGAGAGAAAAAGATATGCCGCGGGAAAAGTGTGTTAACCGACATGCTTTGATTTATATTTAGAGATCTGTATAGATATCAGTGAATGAAGTGAATTATCTCTTACATCAATGAAGATCTCTTAACGCTAAAAATAAACTTGAAACTTTTTCGTTCTGCCAAATACATTATTCAGAATAAAGATGAGACTTCATCGACTACTGCAGTGGTTTTAAGCTAATGAACATGACAAATGCATTAATTTTATTTATAATGAATGCATATTGCGAAACGTATTTTATGTTACAGAAGAAAATATTCATAAAAATAATAAATTATTGAATAAGTTAAATAATGTATCTTCTTCAATAGATCTTTTTAGTGATTTCAACATTTTACCGAAGTAAAAAAGTTGTATGGTCATACCCAATAAATCATGACAAAAGGTGATACAAAGAATACAGTTTGAAAATTTCAAAGAATTGATAACGCACATTTTATATTTGCGTTAAAATCTTGCTTTGTACAGAAAAGAATAATAAAATACAGTTTTTTCAGTAAAACTATCAAAATAGTTTCATATTATTATTACTTTACTTAAGTAACAAAATAAAGAAAAGTTTTTATATAACCGTTTTTATAGAAACGTTTTTTTAAAACGTCTATTATTTTTATAAAAATTTGTTTCATTTACATATACATTGATTGTATATACTTTTACAAGATATGAAAAACTTAATATTTCACTTGATGTTGAGTGCATTAAGCATACGCTATTCACATGCTAACAAACAAATGCTTGTGACATACAAACAATCGTGTCAGTGGTTAGAATTGGTGGAGGAAAATGTCTCTTCAGAGTTCGGATCTGTGTATCACTTAATGATATTTCAATTTGATAATGTAACAAGACCGGCATATAGTAACATTTTTCAGTTTTTATCTCAGAGATATCCAGTAATGACATACAACTCGTTAGAAAGAAATATGGATGTGTATTACTTAAGCGGAGACGTTGTGGTAAACATTTTTATTTATCACGACAATAAGAAGCCAATCGATGTGATGTATGCTATCT
This sequence comes from Torymus auratus, assembly GCA_900474315.1. NCBI lineage: Eukaryota > Metazoa > Arthropoda > Insecta > Hymenoptera > Torymidae > Torymus > Torymus auratus. The sequence goes on along the minus strand of UXGD01007233.1, from coordinate 7,986 downwards.
ACGCGCTGAACACAAGAAACCATAAAGGTCTTCGGCCCAAATCATTGCTATTTTTCTTTCATGACGGTGTATACTCATGGAATTTTTTTAAATTCTTAAACAAGTTTTGGTGGTGGAATCATCATCTGAACGTAACGATAATAACTATAAATTTGTCACACATGTATCCGGTACCTGTAATGCATCGTTACAATCCTTTTAAGAACATATACCAGACTCAGCGATTTCCTACGGATTTGCCGATCTTTCCAGATAAATTGGTCGACATGGGTCGTATTGAAATAAAAGCTTATGTCCCCAATTACATTAATTTGGATCGTAATAGGCAATTGGTATCTCAATTCAACAGGAACAAAAGCTTTCTACCAATGCTGTCAATTCTGATGATGAAACACAACATGTCGGTCGAGCCGATGCGAAACATATTTGGGGTAAAAAAATGTTTGAGAAAACGTTGGCTAGATATCGAACTAAAGGGTGGTGTAGTTGAACCAAAAGATTTTGAGATTCTCCCAACGCTCTACACTTACGGCGACTGTCCGCAAATAATAGGTGTCGTACCAATTATCCAGCGCAGCAGTCTGGGTAACATTCACAACGTGATTATCAACATTTCCGCGATCCTCGTGGTCATCATCATCATGACACACGTGAGAAAGTTCTGCTTCGGCGCGGACCAGTACTGGAGCATGATGAATGTGTCGGAGATGGTGATCGGTGGGTCGACTCTTGAGGAGCCTCGCACCCTGACACAAAAGATCCTGTTCATTTGCTTCGCCTTCATATCCATGAAGTACTCGTCGGACTTTTACTCTGAGTTCGTGGACCTCAAAATGATCCACGACACTTTGCCGTTCGAAACTTTCGAGGACATCGTCAACTCAAAGCTACCCATCTACACGTATGACCAGCTGAAGGATGTTGTACTAGCAGAGGATACTAATCCCTACATCGATGACTTGAGCAAGCAGATTCGTCTGTTCGAGAATAACACGTACGTGAGGTTTTGCCTGTTGCAGCTACGCCAGAAGAAGAACAGGATTTGCTTGGCCCTTAGAGGCGAAATAGATCGAAGTGGCGGTTTTAACGAGAAGACGATGAAGCTGACCGATCCTGGATTTCCCTGTATGCAGGTGAGCTATCATATGGGATACGGCTCGGTGTATCACGCGCCATTGCACATGGGAATTTTGAGGTTGACAGAGGCAGGTGTCAATCAGTACGTACTGCGTGATCATAATAATATTGTGGCGAAGTTTGATTCTGACGTACACGAGCATAAAAAGAAATTGATGAAACTGGAGAATAACGAGAAGCAAGAGATACCGATTTTGAATAATATCTTCGCTATTTGCTTGACTTTGGGTTACATTTTTTCATTTGTGTGCTTTGTAGGTGAACTGTTTATAAAGATGTGGAACATCCAATTGTCGTTTGAAATAATTTAGCTTGTAACCATAGGTGTCTACTTTCCTCGTATTAAATTTCCATAATAAAAATTGATGCGTGGTTAAAACAGTGTCATAAGACTGTTTTAGTTGGTACAACATTTTTCTCCTCCATTTTATGACCTACAGAGCGAGACAAAACTTATTGCAGAGGTGTGCCTCCAAATGATCTTTTATTGTTTTGAAGCCTCTAAGAGTGGATTTCCTGTAGAATTGCTCGTACATGAATTGACTATACGAATAAAAAAATAATCTTTTAAGATATTTTATATTTACTGTGACAACGTAGCCAGGTTTACTGTCGTCGTTTTCAAGAATCACTATTTCAATACGTTATGAAATACCTGCTTTAAAGTCTATTTATATCACCTGATTGAATCCTAAATGTTCACTTACGTTAGATATATATTATAATTGTAATCTTAGATAATTGATAATACATCCGAAGACCTATTAAACTACAAACATTTAATTGCTTTGCATATACTTGTTCCATCATATCTTGCACAGTTAATCAAGACAATTATATTGTAACTAACAGTTTAACCATCAACAATGTATACTCCCTTAAACACGCAATAAACAAACAAACAAAGTCAAAGCGAACTTCATCTACAACATGTAGGTACTGTATAAAGCCCAACATCAACTGCAGATCGATGCAGTGCCTCAAGCTGACTCCCGGGTTTCTCCCATCCTTATCGACCTATCTCTAGTGCTCTCTCCACCTCTCTCTTTCCCTTTCCCTTCTGCTCTCGCGTATAGGTACGAGTTTCCTGAATAATCGCGATCCAATCAGTTTCCCCATTAAAGGCGTCCTGCGCGCATTCTTCGCTCAATACAGTATCGCGCGCGTGCGGCGCTTCTAATTAAGGCGGCCATGAAGAAGAGGCGCCTCCTGAAAAATGTCGCGAACTCACGTATACGCGCCGCCGCGTGACGTCACTCCGGGGAGCGGAGAAGAGACCCGGGATCCATGCGCGCGAAAATTAAGTATAATAAAAGATTCTTCCGCGCCTGGCCGGCTTTAGCAGAGACAGAGAGAGAGAGAGAGGTGGAAGTGAAAAAGATCGGAGTCACGTGCCTCGAGAGGTCGTCGACGTCACGCAAGGCGTCGCGACGCCTACGTCACACGCGGAGAGATAGAACACTCGCCGGACGACGCGCGTGCGTGATCATCTGAATGCGTGGGGTGTACGATACTCTCTCCCTCTCTTTCTCGTATCTGGCCAAATTTGTACGTTGCTGCGCTGTATGCAGAGGCGGTGGTGTAACAGTTTTTTGGTGGTTTTTTGCAGCTACTTTTTGTATACTAGGCATGTTTTATTTGAACGGTTTTAGTTTAACTATTACACGTGTTATTTGAAGTGTAGGTTGATTGGATACTATTGTAATTCGTAAAAGATAATTACAATAGATTTGCACGAGGGTATAATATTACATATATTTGGGATACTATATGATTATAAAGTTTTGTATGACCATGCAAATATTATTATACCGCTGATATGAAAATGAAACATTTTTTTTCAGAGTGAATGAATATTTCGCACTTTTCGGAAATCCAATTAAATGTTCGTGCGTCGTACAGAGTGCTGATACTAAGAATATGCGTAAACAAATATGAGAAATATGCAAAAAATATATGAAAAATATTATAATAAAATTACCTTTTCTCGGAATTTCGTAATTAGTTCATTTTTTCCAATCCTGTCGTAGTGTATATTATTTTCAAAATTCTATACACCTTTGTTTATTGAACAATGGTTACAATTTTTCTATCGACTCGACAACCTGATAAAAGCTATGCAAAAAGCTGTTATTGAAATTCCACGAATTCCAAAGTAAAATTCGTTATTTCCACTTCACAACATAAACGCATATAATTTTAAATGTATCGCTGTTTTCCACCAATATAAATATAAAAATATACACACTAAAGAACATAATATCAATGCTTTAAAAATAGCAGGGACGCGAGAGCACGTCTTCGCCATTCAGAAAATCGTCGAGATTAGAGGAGGAAAAATGACAGTTGACGGTCTATTTTCTGTTTATCTGGAAACTCGCTCGCTCGCACCCGGAAATAGCATATCGAACTTTATATTCCAACCATCGTCACATCGCGCGCGAGCTGCCCACAGCTCTCTGTGTACATATACTTTGCCGCGCGGCCGAACCCAATCCCTCTGTTTGCTCAGATATTCGCCGATATGTCATCGGGAATTTTCTAAAATTACCACCACGTACAACCGCTCGTATTTTGAAATACCATTCAAACCTATATATACGACAATTCACGCCACTAAGCTGTTTAGATCCACATGCGCTATACGGAACGAAGTTTCACACTCGCGTTAATTCACTCCGAATAATCCGCCCATTCATCCGCGCACCGAATACACACACACACTGAAAAGTCGACACGCAGGTACGAAAGAGCCTCTCCATTTGATTACCGCGTCCGAGAATAAAAGACGACCGCGCTAGAAGCGCGCGCCTTCGGAGATTATATGTGTGATGCCTGCGGCGCAAGAGATGCGCCCACGTAGCGGGGGACGGGAAAAATTCAATAAGCGCCCGAATTATGCGGGGCACGTATAAGTGCCGACGCCGCCTGCGAAGTTTACGTCACGAGCTGCATAAGATCGCCTACCCCTACCTCCAACGCGAGAGAGCTAACTTTCGGCAAACTTTTTACCAGAAAATAAGAAGAAGAAGATGCTTTTTCGTCGGAGGGTGTGTGTGTGAGTGTCTTATGACGTATATGCGTGATTTTCAGGAAAACTGCGCATGTAATTTCCGTGGTAATAAATGATTCTCCCTTTCATTGAATAATAATGGACATATCGTTATTTTTAATTTCACCGATATATATCCTAAAGTATAATTTACGTTTAATATTTATGCTTTGAAAAAAAAAATTAAAGATTTTACATCATAAAATATTCAAGGAGGTTACAGGCCAGAACAATCAGCGCAGTTTTGCTAATAATCACCCATGTATATAGGTATCGCTCCATTGAATGTCAGGCACAGGTGTAATGGTTCGATCATGGGTTTTTGTCGCGATTGCGGTCAACTTGTTTTCTACGTGGGTGTATGAAAGGACTGTCGGCGAGGGGCATTACAAAGGCTTTTTGAAACGCGAGAGTGCGTCAAATCAAAGGTCATATACGCTTTGAAACCGGAACTCTGGGGTGGAAGGATGTGCGCGCGCCTCTGTCGAAGGCTGTACGCGCGATTTGCGGTCTACCTCGTCCCGTATGTATATACCGCGGGGTCGATTGCATTCGATGGCTGATCGATTCCGTAATTTACTCGCGGATTTTTTCGTTCAATGTAATGTAACTGCGTATGTCGTGATGCTATAATTAGTATGTTTGAACATTGGCACGTGCTACATATAATATTCTTGATTTCACGTTAATGTAAATATATAATATTCTTCAGGTCCTTGAAAGAACGAAAATTAATTATTACCATCGTTGTAACGTCAAAGCGTATAGACAATGTAGATTATACGCGAGAACTAATTACTTTGACTGGCTGAACGGCCACTTTTCCGATGTTAAGGAGCTTTTTGACGTACAATTAGCTCCTATTGTTCCCTTCCACGACGTTAATCTACCCCTTCTCATTCGACCCTTAGCACGCTAAGTAATGAACAATTCTACGAACGAAATTAGAGCTTCCTGCAGTAACTATTTGACACCGAACAATCGTTCATCGTGATACATAAGAGTTCGCGCCGCGTTATCCACTGTACTTTTCCCCGGAAAATTCCTCTTTCCGCGCGAGAGCGCATTCTTCGTCTCCCTTTATATTTGCTTGCTCCTCCTTTGACCTCAACTCTCTCTCTCTCTTTTGCTCTTAGTGATATGGCGTGTGGTTTTACGCTCCCGCGCGGAAAGGAAGAAAGAGATAGTGGCGCGGACGCCGAGTAGAGTAAACCCATTTGCGACCCACATTCCCTCCCTTCGAGAGGATCCTCTCCATCATCATTAACGAAGTCTTACCGAGGGGGAATCGCTCCCGAGGAGTTCAATATTGCCTCAGCCGTTTGTCGATGCCTCTATACCGTGGTCGATCGATGCCACAAGTATAGATATGTATAGTGCGCATTCGCTCGAGCGGATTTCCTATTTAATCGAGGGGGTGCGACTGGTATGCATCAATGATTGTATTATTTCATAGATTATGTTTGAAAAAATTTTGTTACAATATTTAATTTCTCTGGAGAATGCAATTTTTATAATCTGAAATTCGTGGGTGAAGATTAAAATAATGAGTTTTTCGGAAAGTATTATATAATATATTTTAAAAACTTTTTACGGGAAATTTTAAAATTATGTAAGAGTTTCCAATATTATATTTGATTAAAATTATTGGAAAAAATTGGGTCGATGTCTAGCTGCGACTATTCGATTTTGCGTTTATTTATAGAACGATGAAGTTTTCTGCAAATCGGATGTGCGAAGTAGCTCGTAGAAGCAGTGATGAATTGCGCCGCGTCTATTTTTAGCATTTCGGATATTAGCGCATCATAATTTCCGCGAAATTTTGCGGATAAGTATGAAAGCGTTGCGCCTCTTACGCTTTTTGTGAGTACATAAACTTAGGCATGAGGCGATGTCAAACAAGTTTTTCGGCTCAGATCTTCGCTCGAGATGTTCTAAGAAAGTTTTTTTTTGAAAAATAGAGTTGTTGTGAAGGAGCAATTCGATCACACGGTTCTAAAAAAAATTGATTTATTTAGCCGAACGAATATCATTCATATTTTTACGAAAATTCATTGATATTTCTTGTACATATATTCTGGCTGACCGTGTTTATCTTCTTCCACTTGTAATATATCGTCTCTTTATTCAACAAAAATTGATGTTTACTCTGTGTTCGGAGTTTTGTTATATTTTCTGAAAATTATTTTTAAAAATATGAAATATTTTATTTTGTTTACAATAAAATAATTTCTCGACTCCCTGGCATTTAATGGCTCTGAAGTTTGCAACGTTGTAGTGTAACGAAATAAAAAAAAATTTTTTTTCATTTCCAGTTTATAATAATTAATATTAATTTTGCGTGTAGATTTATTGTTTTACAGTATCAACTAACTTTATAACAAAGATTTAGATAGCATTTCCATTGCTTAATAACTTAAATTTATTGTAAAAAATAATTTCGTTGCACTCCAACGTTGCAAACTTCAGACCCATAAAGTTTACCCTATCCTCTCACTGTCACCAAGCGAAAAAAATCTTTATCCAAAACATCTATCCACAACTATACAATGCTGAAAATCGTCGACTTATTCTCCCATTTGTAAAACGAATTGCAACACGGTACTGCACCACCTTCTCCAAACCCCACACCACCGTCCTCGAAAGACTTGACGGCCTCTGCAGCATACTCGCGCACCCCATTACACGACCCTGCAATCGACACCCGCCCTTCCCGATTTTACCAATTCTTCTCTCCTCTCTGCATTAGACACCGACCTCCAACTCCCTCACCCTCGCATCACCTTGACCGTGCACGCATCCTTATCGCACCGCGGCATCTCTATACAGCATCGTCGGCGGTAGCAGACAAGGTCGCCCTATAATACCGCGCGTTCCCCGAAAACTCCCTCCCTCGCGCGCGAAAGCTAACACCCCGGCGCGCGCACGGACGAGAGCAACAGCCAGGAGAGGAGAGAAGGGAGCGCCGCGACTACGGAGGGGATCGATCATCCCCCCGGCGCCGGGCGGCTGCTGCTGCTCCTGGCTGCTGCAGTCAGCGCACACGCGCCCCGCGAGACAGACGCGCATACGTTCCGACTAGAGAGTTTATACTTTGTGTATTAAGACGCGGAGCTTTCGCGCGCGTCGTTGTGGTTCATTGTTTTACGAAGGATATTTTTGGTACTTTGGTGCACGCGCGGTTATAGTGGAAGAGGACCGACTGGATATTGGAAAGTAAGTGACGAAGGGTGTGGCGGTTGTGGAAATTAGTATCTGCGGGGAGATGTAAGGGCGGTTATATTAAGTACCGTGGGGGTTGTGAAGCGAGATGAGGTGGTGCAAGATTTGCGTAAGTAATGTAGTTACCGGATTGGTTGTGTAGGAAAACATATAAATGTTGGTACGTGTAGATTTGATTTTCAAGTGCCGGGTGGTAAAAGTTTATTTTGAAATTCATAATTCATTTGATTAAAGTACCGTAATTATAACTGTATAAATATTTTATTTAATTAAGGGGGCAAGTCTGGGCTAAAGTCTAAAAAAATGCAATTTAGTATAATTAGTCAGATATAATTATTTTTTCAAATCTATGTAAAAAGTAATTTTATATCCCAAAAATATACATAAAAAACCACATTTTACCATCTCCCTGGCTCCTATATTTTGATGTATAAGTCTGTAATATAACCACTGGATCGAAGTATTAATTTTTGTATATCACCTCAGGGCACGTAGCACTGTTCTGGAACGTTTTGACCAAATGAATGAGAGAGTAGAGAAAATCTTATTTATATATATTTACACAGAATAAGTGG
>UXGD01007232.1:0-11257 GCA_900474315.1 Torymus auratus | reverse complement strand
ATTTTCTTGATGCCCTGGTGGAAAGTACGTCGTTTCGCCATTGTTTTCGATAGCGAAAGAAGGACATTTAACCATTATTATGGAGCTTTAGCCACTGACAGCAGCTTTTGCCACGTATGCTTCTGAGTTGGTAACTAGGCAACTGTAGATTTTATTAATAGATTGTGTTAGAGGTTTTGTCAACATATTCAAAGTCATTACATTAACCTATATTTACAACAAAAACAATCACTTTTGATTATCAATCAACAAGCGATTTATAATTGTTTTAATTTTTTAAATGGATAAAAGTTTTGTCTAATCACTCTATAAGACAATCTGCTGTTGAATATGAAAACCGCATGTTTAATAATGGTACATTTAACAATTCTACGTTCAATAACTGCTCGTTTATGTTTTCAAAATCTCCTAATAATTAATAAAAAATACCCGTATAATTAATTATTATACGGGTGTGGAAGGTGATTATTTACTGCATGAGACGTTTTTCTCACAAGCGAATCTAGTCAGAAAAGTCGAGGGCGGTAAAAATCACCTTACTCACCAGCGTCATACAGTATTTTATACCATGAGATCCGAATTAAAGTTATCATTTTGAGGTTAGAGTGCTATAAAATATTTTACATGTTCTTTAAGGGGGCAAGTCTGGGTTAAAGTCTGAAAAAATAGATTTTAGTATAATTAGTCGGGTAATTATTTTTTTAAATCTCGAAAAAGCAACTCTATATCTCAAAAATATACATAAGAATCAACATTTTAGCACCTCTCTGGCTCCTATATTTTAATTTATAAGTATGTAATATAACCACTGGATTGAAGTATCAATTTTTTAATTTCACCTCAGGGCACGTAGCACTGTTCTGGAACGCTTTGACCAAATGAATGAGAGAGTGGGGAAAATCTTGTTTATACATATTTACACGTAATAAGTGGAACAGATTTTTGAAAAATTTGAATTCACCCAATAATATCCATCTTTCAATAATTTTTTAATGATTTATTCAATTTTTTAACATATTTCTATATGTAAACATTAATTGAGTGTCTATTTTTGAAATCTGCTCCACTTATTCTGTGTAAATATGTATAAACAAGATTTTCTCCACCCCATCATTCATTTGGTCAAAGCGTTCCAGAGCAGTGCTACATGCCCTGAGGTGTTATACAAAAATTGATAATTCAATCTAGTGGTTATATTACAGACTGAGAAATCAAAATATAGAAGCCAGAGAGATGCTAAACTGTGGTTTTTTATGTATATTTTTGAGATATAAGACTATAGGTATATAAGTAGAATTTTCACGCTTCTGCCGAGGATTCAAGGGATATCGAGTTTTCGGTGAATATTATAACGGGATACTAATTGTAAAAGTTGGAAAATTTAAGCGTGAATTGAGATTATTTGCAGCACCGTATAATGTCATTTCATAATAATTAGTTTAATCTGATATTTCATTCTAGGTCGTTGATTTAACTTTTGGGTTTTTTCCGTAGCGATATGTATTATGAAGATTTGTATAACAAATAACTGATTGATAGCAACCCTTTGTTGATAATTAATAATTGCTCATTAAAGAAAAATTCTACTTTTATTTTAAATCTAGTATTTGATTCTTGGAGATTTTAAGTAGAAATTTATGAATTTTCAGGATATATGAAATAATTACGACTCATTATGATGGAAATCAAATAAATATTCGTATATCAAAATTTTATTTTATATTCTAAATATACTATTTACAGAGAAATACGTTCATGCTTTTCATTAATAAACACAACGCACCTGGTACCTATTTTGTCATTTTAAAAATCAGCGTATTAAATCATGAACAACTTAAAAAACAGCTTTGTGTGCAGTTTTAAAGAAACCGTCGAAACTTAATTACGTAACGTTGTTAAAGTACAGCCACGATAAAGCTCTCTTGATCTTACGCCATATACCCTTGTTGTCGCAATTTTCATTGAATAAGTAATAATGCAAAAGCTCACTTGACAACATACAAACGTTAATCCATCTAACCTCAAGCCCTCAATAACCTGAACACTCGAAAGTCGTCAACGGAGTAGTCTAAAAAGGGAACAAAAAATGTCGAGTTCACGGAAAGCCCCAGAATAACTGAGTGGTCTGTGCACTCACAGTCGTGCTCGCATGCACACGCCCACTGAGTCATCCGTCAGATCATCGACTTATCGCGCGCTGCGGTATTTAAATTTTACGTGCGCGCGCTTTTCGAAAATTTAAACCAGTCAAATATTCATGAGGTAGACGGGTCAAATTTACAACGTAAATTTCCGTCTTTATTACACGGAACAAAAAAAGACTGGGGCGTACGTAAAGAAAATAAGAGGGAGAAAGAGATAGAGAGAGAAGGGTCGGCAGTTAAAGCGACTTCAAAATGAATTCCTAATAGCTCGACGGGCTGTACAAATTCTATCAATGTGAGATCGGTGCATTGCTTGCGTTGCTCGAGCGCGAGCCCGGAGCCTCTCCGGGGTCGTTGGCTCGCGTGCCTGGAATTAGAGATGCAAAGTGACCGTGTCACAAATTTTTGGACGGTCAATTAACTGTCGCAGGACCGCAAAATGCCGAAATTTGTCACGCATTTCAAAGTTTTAGATTTGTGACCAAATTTATGACCAAATATAAAAAAGACGGTCGTTTTGCAACTATATAGTTGAAGGGAGCTAGGGAGCTTTAATCGTTTATGTTTTGGTTGAGAATAATGATGCAGTGAGATTAACAAAATTATATTTATATTTTAATCTATTATTATTCAAAGCTATGAAATTTGTGATCAAATTTATGACCAAATATAAAAAAGACGGTCATTTTGCAACTATATAATTGAAGGGAGTTAGGGAGATTAACAAAATTACATTTATATTTTAATCTATTATTATTCAAAGCTATGAAATTTGTTTTATAGACGGCAAGTCGACCCTGGGTCCAGCTACGGGTAAGCCAGCTCAGAGTATGGTGGAGTCATTGTTCTCGGCCGCTTTGTGATTTTTCAGTGGTTTTTCTGCTCGTCGTTGGAACGGACATTTCGAGGTTAGATGCGACCTTAGACCCAATTTTCAAGCAACGAACCTTGGAATCATACCCGGACAAATTTTCGCACGTCATCTGTATTGTCCCCTGCCGAATGATTTTCCAACTATGGCTGATCTGAAGAGATTTCGGCTTGACGACTCGGATGGGTTATCGACCTGGTCTGGCGTTCCATCATCGAGCGAGCAATCGACAACAGAGATGATCCCGACGACTCTCCTCTGTGTCACCAGCTGCCGCCTGTTGATGTAAGCAAGCTGGCGGAGGTTATAAACGCAGATTGCGGCATTCTGCTAGGATGGGTCTCCAGTGAAAGGACGACAGATAGCAAAGATAAGATACGAGTCGCGATTAACTCGATATTTGTTACATTTAACACACTATCTAATGCGTACTCTGCCTTGCTTGCGTCGTCCAATTCTATCAACCTACTCAAAGACTCGATCGAAAATGTACGTCTGGATATTGCGCGAGCGGCTGAATCGATCTGCAAACAAGCTACTTCAGCTCCTATTGAATCGCGGGCCCTCTCATACGCCGAAGTGGTTTCTCGAGTAAATGCGCATAATATCACCGAAGGGAGTCCGAGGAAAACGCGTGCGTAGGTGGCAGATCGGTCCCTATCAAACCTGCTAATCACGTCATAGTAGGGCCTCGTGAGGATGCGAAAGAACGATTTAAATCGTCGAAGGAGACGAAGCTTGCACTTCTGGAAGCTGTTAATCCAGCCAACTTAAAAATGAAAGTGAATAAAGTCACTCTTGGCCCCAACAGCACTATTGTTATCGAACACTTTGACTCTGAGATACTGCAAAATTGCGAAGCTCTAGCTACCTCAGAGCTGGAGGTCAAGCCTTATACAAAACAGAATCCATGACTTTTTCTGCAAAACGCGTCGCCGGAAGATTTTAAGGAGATATACATGTATCCCGAAGGTGATAAGAAGCGTAGATCGTGCATTTTCAGACAAATCCGGAACATCGGACCGCGTTAAATCGAGCAAAACGCATTTACATTGAATGGTTAAATGATTAATCTGTTGCATTGAGGATCATATTCCGATACTCCAATGTTTTAATTGCTGTGGGTTTGGACACGTTGCGATGAACTGTGACAAAAAGTAATGCTGTAGGCTCTGCGCGGGTGATCATCGGTCGAACGCGTGTAAATCGTAGAAGAATCTTAATTGCGGTAACTGTAGTGTAGAGCAACTGCCGAATATCGCCCATGCAGCATCTGATAAAGCGGCTTTCCCCATAATGCGCAAAAAGATTGAGCGTAAACTTACCTCAATTAATTATGGATAATAATAGCTCTCTTAACCTTCGCATAGGCCACTCGAATGGGCAGTCAATCTCACGTCACTTCCCCGACATTCTTACGATCCTAGACAGATGCAAGTTTCATATTCTCGCAATTAGCAAATCCTGGCTCAAGCCTAACATATCCAGTAAACTTTTTCAAATTCCTGGGTACAAACTAGAGCGGGCGGATAGATTAGGAAAAGCCAGTGGCGGTGTTGTACTTCTGATCGTGGATTCGCTTGATTTTAGAGTAATAGAAACCTCTGAGCAGTCTGAAGCATATATAAAACGGCCAGAATTCCGGTTTATTTCATGTAGCATTAACTCGTCCAAGATTCCCCTGGGCATGGTTTACAGCCCACGTAATAGTGGTTATTGGTATCAAGTGGAGGAGGCTTTTATAAGCTGCAATACGCCTTATGACTTCGCAGTCGTGCTCGGCGACTTCAATATAGATTGGCGCTCGAACAGCACTCCGCGAAAGATCCTAGCTAACTTTTTTACCACCTGAAAGTCGAACCGATTCCGTGTGAGCCTACACACCACAGAAAAGACTGCAGGAGTACTACAATAGATTACATTTGCGTAAGTGACTTGAAGATTGTCAAAACATACGAGCAAATTTCCTACCCAAGCATTAGTGACCACGACGTTCTCATAGTGGAATTTTCCATACCTGCTCCACACAGCACTATGGAAATTGTTACGAGGCGTGACTTCCGCCGATCCAACTGTCATCTCTTTCTGGAGCAGTTAGGGAAAATAGATTGGGGACGTATACACGATAATGGTGATGTCCACAGCAAAGTTCAAATATTCTCTTCTGAGCTACGACAACTTTTTAACAACTGTAGCAACTTCTGAGCGACACCAACGCTCCATACACTACCTTTCATCGCAAATCACGACCGACTCCGTGGCTCAACCGTGAACTCAAGGCTTTGATTAGGGTTCGCAATAAAGCCTTGAGCGTGTACAGAAGGTCGCGTAGGTCGACTGATCACTCCACTTACAAAAGCTTACGCAACCGGGTCAAATCTTCCATAAAAGCGCCATTTCTAACTTCTACAAACAGCAATTCGAAAATTCACCAAGTACTACTAAAATGTGGAGGCTAGTTGGAGATATGGGTTTGATATCGAAGCCGACTGACTACTCGAAAATATCGGCGGATCTTGATGCGCCCAATAGTTTTTTCATAGGGGGAAGGCACCAACTTCACCAAGCAGTGCAGAGGTCGTCAGCAAGAATATCCCTTGATGATCGCTTTTTCTTATCTTTAGCATATCGTTCGACCTATCACGAAGTGCAATCCGCCGCTTGAACCTGACCATCTTAGGCCGATCTGCATTCTCTGCGCTGCTTCCAAGGTTCTGGAAACGCGGGCTTGCAATCAGTTATCGTCCTTCATCAACGAAAAGAACATTCTCAACGAATATCAATCTGGTTTTCGTAGGCACTACTCCACATACACCGCGCTTGTTGGTATTGTGGACGATATACGGGCTGCGATTGATAGGAAGGAGATAGTCTTAGCGGTAGCCGTGAATTACTCGAAAGCCTTCGATCTCGTCAACATTAGTCTCCTGGTCGACAAGCTAAAAGAAATAAGAGTAGATAAAAGTCCACTCTCCGACTCAGCGTGTAATTGGGTTATTTTTGTTGTATTTGTCTGATCGCTCTCAAGTTGTTTCGCCCAATGACATTGCGTCGACCCCGGCCGCAAGAAATGCAGGAGTGCCGCGGGGAAGTCCGTTAGGCCCTTTATTTTTCTCTTTGTTTGCAAATGACGCTCCTTCACGTTACGGTCTCTGTACATGAACCATAGTGTTAAGAAAGTAATATTGAATCACATGCTAAATACGGCGAAACGAAGATTATTGCTTTTGGGTTTACTATGCATTTGAATTATAGTTACCGGTATTGCTAGTTATTTGAATTATGTATTATCGTCGACCTTTGGTTAGTTCTAGTCTTTTAACGATTGTGCGAGTTATTGTAAAAGAATGTATAGCATTAATGTTAATGTCGGTTTCGATTACATGTCTCTAGCGCCGTGCTGTATTACTATGTACCATTTATTGTTGTTATTGTATTTTTGCGTTAAAATTTTATTTATTGTCTTTAAGATTATTTTTTTATATGTTTGACCATTGTAAAATATAATAATTCGCCTTCGACTTATCTGTTATGACTAAAGTTGATTATTTATCTATTTTTTAATTTCTTAACTTTTTGTTTTCTTTTCTATTTTCTATTCTCTACTTTACTCTTTTTCCTTCATTATATTTTATCTTTTAGTAATACTTGTTAAAATACGTGTCATGCGATGCCAGTATACGGCTTTCACTTTTCACTAATGTAAACTGATCGATTTTCGGTAACTGTGTAGGACCAATGCGTCCTTAGTTTCTCAATAAACATTGAAATATTCAAAAATTCTCTCTCCCTCTCTCTCTACCTCTCTTCTTCCCTCCCTCCCTCTCCCTCTCTCTCTCTTTCCCCTGTTTCAACGTTTCTAACACTCATTTCTGTCTCTACTTCTCTGCCTTTACGTCTCTTTCTCTACATCTCTGTATCTTTATCTCTGTCTGTAAACTCTGACTCTACGTCCTTTTCTACTTCTGTCTCTATGTTTCTGTCCCTACGTTTTTGTCTCTACTTCTCTGCCTCAATGCCTCTATCTCTACGTCTATGTTCACACCTTCTGTCTCTACGACTCTGTCTCTACGCCACTGTCACTCTAGGAAACTGCGGAAACTGCGGCAGCTGCCTTGAATCCCGAGGCCGCACTCGATGGAACGATGAGAGCCCTGCTGAAGGAAGCCCTGCTGTACATGCAGTGTTTTTACCAGCTGTTAAATAGGACGCAGAATACTCTAGCCGAAAACAGACGCATGCTTAATAACATTGTATCTCGCGTCGACAAGATCGGGCAGAACAAGCAGGCTTTAACCCTTTCCGGCATACATTTTTTTTTTAGAAATAGGTGATTTTCCTGTATTTGTTTATTTGTTTAAACAAATTAACGAAAACTATAAATAATTATTACATACATTATGATTCTATAACATATCAAGATCACAAAATTACAAAAGACCCTAGGTAAATCGTAGAAAAACTTCTTTAAAAGAGCGAAAAAGGGAAATCACGAGCCTATGCAGCTTGCCTCCGCGCTTTTGATAGTTCTCAAGCTCGACCAACATGTGCCGCTTGTTTTCAGCTGGCGCAGTTGGAACCCACCAGCTAGAGCAGCGGAAGGTGTAGAGGCAGCCGCCAACGTACCCGCCCCAGCGGATCAGCATCGAGCGCTCGTCTTTACGCTCGCATGTCCGTCAAGCCAAACGACATCCTCAGAAGAACCTCGGGCTTAAAGGATCTGGATAGTCAGGCCTTCTTCCGGGTCGGAGAGACTGCAAAGCTATCAATCAACGTTATGCCACCGACAAAAAATGGTCTACTTATCCTGATTACTAAATTCACCGCCAATGACTCAACACCTTCTATGCTTCCACCGTGCCCCCCCCCCCATCGCAGAGATCACGACTTCGAACTCATAGCCAACCAGTCCATCACCTCGTCCCTCACTAGCCCTCCCTGTCTTCGCCCCTTTTCTAACCGTGAAGTCGCCGACGATCTTCAAAAATCGTCTTCAAAAGCCTCAGGCCATGACGGCCTCTCCATACCCATGCTAAAGCTAATTCTATCCCAATCTCTCCCGCTCATCACCAACCTTTTTAACACCTCCATAGTTACTGCTACTTTTCAGCTAGAAAAAACCAATCATCCGACCGCTCGCCAGGTCGAAGGTAATGCTTGGGCCCTCCGATACTCGGCTGATCGCCCTATTGCCTGAGCTATCCAAGGTTCTCGAACGGCTGGTACACAATCAATTTCAGGGCTATCTCTAAGCTATCCGGTTACTCCATTCTCGTCAAGCGGGCTTCCACCCCGGGCACAGCACCCAAACAGCCCTTTTAGGGGTGTTCGACGACATCCGCCATGCCATCGACGTCCGCAAGCTTTCCCTACTCATTCTTTTCGACTTCTCGAAAGCTTTCGACTCTATCCCTCATGCCATTCTACTCGCCAAACTGAAATCTTTGAATTTCTCCACCCACGCCCTCCGATGGTTCTTTTCCTATCTCGTTGATAGGCTGCAAGCGGTCATTGACTCAGGCGGTAAAATTTCTGACTCCTCCCTTACGTGACTGAAGCGCGTAGTCTCGGAGTGATGTTCACCAACATCCTCGACTGATTAACTAAACTTCTCGATTCACGTATTTTCGTTTGATCAAACTTGTATTTCAGGCTTATAAGTTCATCATGGAGAATTTATTCACCAGTCAGCAAGTTCTTGAGGGTAAGATATCTAATACCTATTCCAACTTGAAAGCTAAAGGCAAAGATCGCATGATTCACGGCGCGGCTACCTCTCGTCTTGAGGGATTAGATAAAGCTTATCAGAGCTTTATGACCAATCATGGGAAATTATGAAATTAGACAAGTTGGATAAGAATAATGCATATTTCACATCTAATATGACTGAATTAGTTGAGAACTCTTATTATGACCGATGTAGAGTAGTCCACACAACCCTCTCGAAGTTCTCTAGCGCCAGCGGAGCAATCTCAGATAGGCCTAACGGCTGACTCCATTCCCAAGCTCTGTCTAAAATCGACCTTCCCAAGGTCACTAGGAAATACGACGAATGGAAGAATTTTCGTGATATTTTTCGTTCTCTTGTACAACGTCGCGAGGAGATGTCTGCATCCATTAAATTATACTATTTTAGAACCCATCTTTTTGGTAAAGCCTTGGATAAAATTAAAGGTTTAGCCATGTCAGATGCCAACTTTGAACGAGCGTGGACAGCGTTGACCTCGTATTATGAAAATAAATGTCGTTCGGTAACTTCTTGTCTGACATAATTTTTCTCGGTCACGCCCATGAAAATTGAGTCTTCGTCAGAACTCAAGCGTCTAGTTAAAGAGACCTTCAATCCTCTAAACGGTTTGGACTCTCTCGATGGAGCCAAGCTAAAGTTTGAAGATCTCGTAGTGTTCTTGACTGCAAGCCGCTTCGACCCCTCCACAAGGAAGGATTGGGAGCGATACCTTGGAAGCTCTGGGAATCCTCCCACTTTGAATCAGTTAAAAGAATTTGCAGAAGCAAAATCAAACTCAAATCAAGGTAAAGCAAAGGAAAAATCGGTGTCGGTGCACGCATCTCAAACCTCATACAAAAATCAAGCCCGAAAATCCAAAGTGCAACATTGTGGCATTTGTAAGCAAGAGCACTTCACCTCTGCTTGCAAATCTCTACACTCCAAAACTGCATCAGAGCGTAAAGCTCTTGTTCTGTCTAAGAACTTATGTTCTAACTGCTTAGGGGTGCATCCATTAAGCTACTGCCGTTCCTCGAAGCTGTGCTCTACTTTCTCTAAGAATCATCATTCTCTATTACACGAAGCTTATAGCTTCAGTCCTGCTCAATCAAGCGTGAAGTTCAACCCTAACTCTGCCCTAAACTTTAATCGAGAAAATACTAACCCTGCTACTTGTGTGGCATAAATGTCTATTGATTCCTCGCATAATTTCTCCAAAGGGTTTCTACTCTCTACTGCTAAAATCTATGTGCGAGGACCATCAAACATTAAACTGTTAGCACTCTCATCGATCCTTGTTCCCAAGTATCGATAATAACTCAATCACTGTGCCAACGATTACACCTCAAACAGAGGATCATAAGTATCGCGGTGGGCGGTGTAGGCGATAACTCTATGGCCGTCTCAAAGGGCTTAGTCGACTTACTTATAAAGTCTAGATTTGATTCCAAGCTCTCGCACAAAGTTAAAGCGTTAGTGCTGAAACGTATATCAATTTACTCCTCTCCATAGGCTGCTTCAATGGTCGACTACCGTCACGTCGAAGGGCTGGAACTTGCAGACCCATCATTCAGCAAGAGCACTCAAATCAACTTACTCTTAGGTGCTTCAGTGTACGCGCAGATTGTGCAAGGCCAGATCATCAAAGGCCAACCTAATCAGCCTATCGCCATAGCATCCTCATTAGGATGGTTGTTGTCAAGCAACGTTGATGCTCATTCCTACAACAATACGTCCAGTGTCTCGACGTTTCACATCTCTGAAAATTCTCATCTTATAGATATTTTGCAGAAATTTTGGAGGCTGAAGGAGTTGCCCTCCAAATCCAATCACCCGTGAAGCGCATTTCGTAGAAAACCACTACCGCATCCCCTCTGGTAGATATGGAATGTGCCTGCCTTTTAAGAATTTTAACGATCACTCGTACTTAGAATTATCTGAATCTTACTCTTCTGCGCTACGTATGCTAAAGGTGATGAAAGAGCGCTTCGCTCGCGACATTAAGTTGAGGTTAGCCTACAATGAATGCATGCATGACTACTGGAGTCTGAGTCATCCCTTCGAATAGATCATCGCGTGACGAACAGGCATTATTCGTCCACATCACGGCCTGTGGAAGGCATCCAGTATCACGATGAAACTTAGACCAGTCTTCAATGGCTCTTCTCGTTCTTAGGTGGGATTCTGGTGCTTTTCGACAAAAAATGGAATTTTATTTCTTAGAAGTACCCTAAAATAAATGTAGAAACTCATCCCAACTTTATTTTTTATGGTACACTTTTTTCAATTTTAAATAAGCTCTGGAAGAATACGTATTTTTAACAAAAAATCATGTTTTTTGCAATTTTTTTTTTATATATTGTTACATTCACACATACATACAATAATAAATAGCAATCATTAATTATAAAAAACAACACACATTTATTTAAGATCGTAGATACAGAATAAAACGTGTTATCAATAACAACGTCTCGAATCAACTAACTAACTCGAAATCGAGAACAACATAAT
>UXGD01007231.1:0-11258 GCA_900474315.1 Torymus auratus | reverse complement strand
TCTTCGAGATGTAATGCCGAAAAAGTTATTTATAATTCGTAAAATTAATTAAATTTTCTAAAATGTACATACTTTTTCAAATCCGCATTTTTAAGTCAAAAATAACTCGTGAGGAGTTTTAAAATAAACAATTTCGAAGGTAATCAAATGTCCTTTAAGAATATCGATCTCCATCTTGCATATCTATCGAACAAATAAAAAAAAAATTTCCAAAATTGTCATTTTTAAAAAATAAGAACTTAAAGTTATCCATTCGACTCCAAAATTTAATCAGTCCTAAGTTGAAACATACCTAAGGTGCGCGCAAAAATTCAGCTATTTCCGTCCACCCGTTCAAGAGTTATGACGGGGACAAAATTTGGTTTCACACATACATACATTTTATAAAAACCTATTATTCTGACTCAGGAACTTCAAAAACATCGAAAATCATCAACATCTGTGATTCGAAAATTTTCAACGTTACAAAGCTTTCTCTTTGAGAAAGCAAAAATAGTTTTAGTTATAATAATAATAATATTAGTTATTTGCAATACATAGTAATAGTACCGACAATGTGGTAAGGAATCGTAAAAATCTGATAGTCTGTATTGGTTGATATTTTGTGTTATTTTCGTTGACCAACTCCGAATTGTCATAACTTTGGGCAAAAATACAATGTTTAGATTCTGAAAAAAGCAAATAGAAGCTTGTTTTCTCTCTTGTTTCATTTTCCTCGTTTAAAAAGTTACGAGTCTTTTCTAGACTAAATGATGGATGTTTTAAGCAGATAGTATTTTTAATGAGTAGTAGAAATTATTAAAACAATATTGCTTCATCTGAAGAGAAAAGAGGAGGTTACAAAAATACTCGATAAAATGCTATATTTTACATCTGACCATAGCTGCCCCACACCGCCAATCATCGTGGAGAACGAAAAATAACGCTTGGTCGGCCCTGGGCAATATCCCCCTATGTTTGAGCACTCGCACAACATTGTATTTAGTGATTATGAAACAATAAATTATGAAAATAAAATAAAATTTGCAATTTAAGTCGATTTAATGATAAAACGATGTAATTTCGTAAAGAAATTCAAATGACATTATGAATTATTCAAATTGCATCGTGCACTCATTTTCCCACATTTCTATTGAACCGTCTTTATAAAAGAAACGAATCATTGTAACCTTAATTATCTATACATATGATCTATCTATATCTGCCTACGATGTTTTTCGTTGAGTTCATCGGCTCGGCGCGTCGAGCTTCAATTGCAGTGAGGGGGATTCTTTTTAAATCAGCGTGTCGCTGAGGGGAGTAACCCGAATCCTTTTGAAGTAAAAGAAGACAAGAAAAACGATACACTCTCGCGGCAAAGCGATGCATGAGGCGTTCTACATCGGCAGGTGAGTAGCAGTAGTAGCAACGACCCGACGCCTGCCCGGTGTAATTAGTGGAGAGTCAACGACCCTGCTCTCTCAATAATTTGATGAGTCACTTTTCTAAGGCCTGCACTTGATTCCTCCTACAACGTGTTTTCTCTCTCTGTCTCTCTTTCTTCAGCCTTTTACACCTTGGTCGCATCCGCGGAATAGCCAGAATCGCTGTCGATTCAGTGCGATCGCTTACGTTTGCTTTAATTATTGTACGACGACGCGAATCGTCGGCCATACCGTCTACGTGAGAGCCTCTAATGACGTTTACACTCGAACAAGGAAGGTGTGCTTTAGTTTTTCGTTTTTGATTAGAGAATTCGGAACGGATCAGTGACGCCGATTACTGTTCAGCGTGCAGAGGAACAGAGGTCAACGTATTATCAAAGACGGAATTCTTAAAAATCTTTCAAAAGAAGCTCTAGTTTACAATACAATCGACTTATGAAAAAACGTTTGTCTATTATTGTTAAAAGAATGTGGATTTTAAAAAAATATTTAGTTCACTATATTAATTTTTCATATTACCTTACAAAACATAAACTTCTTTCAAATACTTTAAAAAATATTTCACTATCATTAAAAAAAAAATCATCTATAATTTGTGATATTTAATCAAACTAGGACAAAACAAAACACCGATCAGTTCCAAATATTTTTACCAATAAGTAAAAGGCTATGTCTACATTTAAATTTAAAGGCTTGGATATGTTTATAATGTATAGGCACAATGTTAAAATATTGAGATGATGTTTAATTAGTTACCGAGAAGAAATGGTATGGTAGAGAAGAATGGAATTAATAATGAAGTAAAATTAAATAAAAATTACATTGTAACGAAAACTGATTTTAAAGGTAAAACTAGTATACACGGAAAAAAATAATAGTGGATTAAACTATGACTTTTTGTAACTCTAACATATTATACGCTTTCCCATTGAAATAGCACGCTTCCTTAAACTAATGTATTGACTCCTGTGTTAATTTTTAATGCCAATAAAACTTTTATGTTAAATCAAATGCAAATACAGAAGAGATGAATTTATAAATTAATGTCAAAACTTTTTTTCACAGACCTTCACTGTGAGGATCAAAGTTTTGAAAAATATCTTGAGTTTTTGCCATTTTATTATGCGAGTAAAAAATAAAAAAAATTACGTAATTTCTTTATTTTGATATGCATAATCGAAAGCGAAAAATCTATCTTTCATGAGTAACTAAGGACTAATTATAGCTATAACGCAATTTTTTGCTTCTCCATAAAGGAAGCTTTGTGATATAGTAAAAAAAATTATTGAGAGAATAGATAAAATTTTTTGTAATAAGACATTTGGAACTAAAATACACTAGTTTTAGAAAGTGTTTATGTACGGACGCTGGGGGAAAAATTCTTGTGTAGGAAGGCTTAAATTTAGATTATTTTTTTATTTAATTCAACTTAACATTTATTTAAAATGTCAGTCTAATGTAAAATATTTGTTTTCATCGTAATATATTTCCCTAACCACCTCGTTTTTCCCTGGTCATCTACTTTTGCCTGTATATAAATTTTATCTTAGGTTTGAATTTTCGTAGTCATCTACTTTTGTCTGTATATAAATTTTATCTTAGGTTTGAATTTTCGTGGTACTAAAATGAATATAAAAATTAATTATAATATTATTTATTTTCCAACAATTTTATAGATAAATCTGTCGAGACGTGGGAGAAAAAGTCAAGACGCAATGTACTGTCAGTTTATAGCTATCTATCTTCCCGACTATACTGTCACTCGACTGCACACATAGTCATCGCAGTTTCGTGGGCGAGCGCGAAATGAAAAAAGCAGCGCAGCGCGTTACCGGGAATACACACGTGACTGCCTCATCGTCCGTTTCGGATGACTTTTCTATATGCATTGAACGGCAGCAGCCACATAGAATTCACTCATGCTGCCCACGCTCGTCATTGTGCGCAAGGGGAAGCCATGCAAGCTCTCGCGCACTTCTATTATAAGAAACGGATGCGTTAATGAGAGGGAGAGAAAGAGTCCGCGGGCGGTTCTGCGCGCGATTTCGACACGCCCTGATTTTTCCCATGCAGTATACGCCGATCGATCCCTGGGAAGAGAGTTTTCCTCGCCAATCCAGTATCCATTATTATTATGATAATTAGAGGGATTTTTTCATCCTACAGCTCAGCTGCAATACTAGGCTTACAAAATGATTATTTATGCAGTAGCGTGTAGCCTTTTGTGTTTTTGACTCGCTTGTAAAGCGGTCGAGTCTATGCGGCAATAGAAGCAATTAATGTGTTTTTTATATGCACTCAAATGGAGTTCCAAAATAGGAAATGGATTGTGTTTCTGATTATAAAATGCAATTAATCATGAAAAATTGTGAAAAGCCTCGTAGTAGATATAGCGACTAAAATTCTTTTCTTTTTCACATCAGTTTACAGCCGTATTTCTACGTGTAAAATGTCTTCCAGCCGATTGTCTAAAGTATAGGACTAGGCAAACGGAAGACAATACAAATTCCACGGTAGCAGAAGCAATAAATCCCAGAAGTATTAAACTTTAACGATCGGTAGTCACTATGTTTTTCTTTTCATCAATAGTGAATGAGATTCAATTTTTACAATTATCTTAAGCGCACCAATAAATCCCATTAATGTCAAATATACTACACTCTATAGCATAAAATGTGCAATCACAAGCATGCACTATCAAGGGAGAAGCATTTGTCGCGGTTCTTGGGGAAAATAACAATAATAATTAAACTTGTTTCGATGAAGATTCGAGTCAATTTTTTTAGCTATGTATTTAAAAAAATAGCAATAAATTCATATGGAACTTATGCGTATATTCATATTACATTTAATCAAATAGGATCTAATTATCAAGCTGCCAAGAAAAAGATTGACTTCGCGGTGCCTGTTGTACTTGACCGCAGCTCACCCATTATAATGTCCATGCGCGCGTAATAGAGGCGCGATCAAGTTATGCTGTCGCTGCCCTCACATGCAGCAGCCGATGCACACTGATGCAGAACCTTGCTCTGGACGCACGTATAGTGCATTTGATGGTCGTGCGCGCATAGCGTATGTATACGTAAGTAGCTTTTATGAGGCGTACGGAAAGAGATCCTCTCACTCAATATATCATCGTCGAGGCATTATACACAATACTTGCATAGAACCACATTTCTTTTAATAACAGAGAATATAATTTTCAAATCCTCATTATATCGGAATATTTATTTTTTTTCATAGACAATTGGAGAAGTCCTATCTTGTGATATACATATATTAGGTATCAATGTCTGAGAGTATCACATAGCATAAGTGAACATTAAATGCTTTATTATTATAGAGTACGTCTAGACTGAAAAAGGTGTTGGAGAAATTAGAAAAAAGTTTCGTAAACCCATGCAGTGGATCCAGCCTCAGACTACTGTAAACCTGCGGAAATTTTTCTATCTCACTAATTAGTACTAGTTTCTATATAGTTTTTCATCTAATTTAATAAAAAAATGATGGTCTCAATATTTGCAAATTCAATTGCTAAAAAATTAATTACTGTCTTTAATATAAATCTTGCCTCTTTTAATACTATTTCATTAAAATAGTCGGATCACTTCACCTTTGTCGATTACATTTTTTTAAATTATTGATTAAAGTAGCAGGCCACATAAGTATTGTATTAATTATCTACAATAAAACTGCGGACTTAAACAATTATGATAATATACATTCTCCCCGTAAAAAGTGAAATTATTATTTTGCTGAAATACAAAAGGGTCTTCTCTATTAATCATTAAATACACTGCCAAAAACTTTCATATATGTAAGTATGCAATATGTACATTTGGAAACGCAAACTGTAAACACAATATATCTATAAATATATAGAAGTTTTGCAAATTTATCACTAAATAACTCATCGTGCGATTCAGGAATGTTTAAAATTATTGTAATTATAGAAATTTCTTATAATTATGTACAATTTTAGAAATTATTAATGAAATACTGCTTTCTTAAAAATAAAAATAATCTGTAGGTGCATATTCTGAATATCAATTCGCATTCATAAGGATCTTTTTCTTGCACTCATCATATAGTAAATTTTTATATTTTCTGGATCATTAGTGCCACGTAACATTTTTATAAATTAACAAATATTCGAAAAGCCGTTAGTAGCTAGCCAAAGTACTGAAGCGTATTAAATGATTACGAGCACGCTAGCTCTTATCGTTTTTTTTTTCTTTGCCGGAAACTTGATCGAACTGGAAGATGTTGAAGCGTAGTATTAGGGTCCACGACTCTGTATCATGATAAATTTTCCCTGGCCTTCACTGAAACAGCTAATTGACGCTGCTCTATTTTCTCTTTTTACTAGAGATTTGCTGCTCGGGCTGAATGTGAAGTTTAGAATAACGATTTTTCGCAGAAATCTATGATAAACTTAACAAATGTGAGAAATAATAAATGAATCTGTTCATAACAAGTTCTGTAAAACTATTCTATGTTTGAATACTCATTTATATTTCATTAAAATATGTTTTTATTTATCAAAATTAAAGAATTTTTTTTGCAAAAAGACACAATAATACCGATTTGCCATATACATTTACTCAAACTTTTTTTCGTAGCCACTATTTCTCTGTACAAAACCACTATATCCATATAGTTGGAATATTTTATAAATAACTTTACAATGGCGTATAATATTATTATAGTATACATACATTTATTTAAATGGTAGTGACTTATAAAATTTCTGAATGATTTATAGCAATGGTCAATAAGTAATTATAATTTAACTTTACGGAAAAATGTCGTTTACGAAGCCGATTATATTAGAAGGTTTGTCTATAAGATTCGTCTGGGATTCGATGGCGCAGTTGACGCTCCGAAGCAGCCGCCTTTATCTCTCTTGAGATAGCACGCGTCGGATTCACGAAAAGTTCTTTACCCTGTTACTGCGTTTCTTACTTCTTACTATCTATCTGACCCACATTACGCCTAGTCATGGAGATAAAGAATTGGAGAATACCAAAAAAAGGAGACACGAGGTTACTCACAACACAAATTTCTATAACATTCTATATTGATTTATATACACGATGGGCTTAAAGAGTTAATATATATATTTTGTAGAAAAATAATCGCAGCATTACATATAAAGATTATCCCTAAGTTTAAAATACGATAATATTTAAGGTGGCTTCCCAGCGAGAATTGGTCACATTAATAAAATTAAAATAAATCATTTGTTCACATGTTATAATATAAAAAACGACATCACATGATAATATTGTTCTTAAAGTAGAGAAAATAAATTTTCAACGAAATTTCAACATAGCAAAAATAGATATGAGCAATTGTTACAAAAAAACAACAAACAATATAAATTTTTTTTATTTTTTATTTTTAAACAAATGAAAAGGGACGAAATGTACGTAACGTCGACGAAATATTGAACAAAAATTGTTTATTATTTAAAACCTACCATAACTGCATCACCATGAACTTTACACGTATCGATATACACCCAGAGCTATACATACGTATAGCTGTGTTGTTAAAAGTATATACATCCTTTAATTACTTAAGGTACTTTGCAAAATAAATTACAAAAAACTGGAACATTTTTCACATAAATAGCAGACGACAAATACTTTAGTCTTTCCAAAGTACTTTTATATACACTTACTCTGAAAAACCGCTGCAAATTCTTTGGGACTTAGCTTCCTCAAAATAATTTATCAATTCCTTTTATTAAATTGAAATTATAATAATAAATTTTTCACAAAAAACTTGTTTTTTTTAAATTAAATGTTCTCAAATTTATGACTTTAAAATAATACATTTTCATATCAATATAATATTTTTTTATTGAACAAAAGACTATTTTGTTATTAATAAGTGATGAATTTAATATTTTTTTTTTATGAAAAAGACGATTATAAGACAAATAAGAGATAAACGAAACAATACGTATATAAACATTTATTTAATAATATTTAATATAATTACATTATTATCTTGAATAATTGTACGCTTTTTTCGAATATATTTTATAGAATTCATTTTACAATACCGTATACTTCATTTACAATGTTTACAATATTTACAATATTATGTTCATATAACAAATATTTTTTTCATCAGAAAAACATAAAGATAATCACTTGAAATTTCAACTAAATTATTCTTCAATGAGTATTATAAGTGGTTAAAATTTTCAATCAATAATTCAACAATTCTTTGAGAAAACGCAATTCAAAAATTTATGAAAAAAATTTTTAACCTCAAATATCTTCAGTAGAAATGCACTGATTTTTTCGGACAACGAACTCGGTTCGAAGATATGAAAAAGCTATCTCTGTGCCAAATTTCAAGACGATTGGATAATTTTTGCTCTTGTTAAGTGAGATGTTTTTATTTCAATGATGTAGATATTTTAGATGGAGAATTTCTGATTTCCCGAAGAAGACGCCAGAATGTGAGCAGCCACGAGGAGTCATGGTAAACGCAGTTACGGACCGCCTCGCTGCTCTACGGGCGCATATCCAACCTCTCTCTTCATCACACCAGCAGAATTTTCTGTTCGGGCGTGCATAGCCTCCATACACCGATCACAAAGCCTGGTGAACAAAGTCTGGGATAAAGTCTGAAGATTTTTTCCAAGAATTTTTACGCCATATGCTAAGTCTGGCATAAAGTCTTGGATAAAGTCTGGGGATTTTTTCCAAGACTTTTTCGGCAGTATACTAAGTCTGGTAAAAAGTCTTGGATAAAGTCTGAGGATTTTTTCCAAGACTTTTTCGGCAGTATACTAAGTCTGGTAAAAAGTCTTGGATAAAGTCTGGGGTTTTTTTCCAAGACTTTTAATAGAAGAAATAAAAAGTCTGGCAAAAAGTCTGGGATCATCCGACCTGCAAGACTTAGCCCAGACTTTTCAAGCCAGACTTGTGCAAGACTTCGACCAGATCGCCCAGACTTTTTTTTTTACACGGGATAAAACAGTAAATTTATAACTCTTTCACATTATTTGTTTATAAATATGACTGGTCATAATATAAATAAATTAATACCATAATTTATTATACAAATTTCACATTTATAAGTACTTAATATATGCTGGGTGACTTTAACGCAGGACATATTTGGACCGGTTTGGACTATATTGGTTAAGTATGTTATTGAAAACAAATTATTGTAAAATCAAAGAAAATGTATGTTTTTATAAAATTGTCATGTTAAATATAAATTTTATTTGGAGAAGTAATGTACACGCCATAAATATTATAGTCAGAAGCTATAATATCAAATATGGATCAAGTCATTTTGTCCATGCGGTCCCAATATTTCCTGCGATAGCCACCCAGCCCATAAGTGAGTTATCGAATAATAAAAGTTGTAAATATTGTATACTTATAGGTACAGTGTCTTTAGCAACAACTTTTACACCTTCAAAGTTGATTTTGGTTACTTTGCTTAGGAGATCTACAATTCAGTTGCTCGTTGATAGATTTAAGACTTGGGTGTCTTAAGGCGTAGGAACTATTTAAACCCAATCAATTAAATAATACTGTAGATCTGTTACACGAGAGGATATCAACTTTCATTGTGTGTAAATTGTAGCTAAAAACATTACCAATAAGCATAACAAATTTTCTATCTTATTACATAGAATATTCCTTTTTCATAACAATATTTTGTACACTGTCAAATACAAATACAAATATGTTGAAAAACTAAACTAAAAGTTTGATAAACATTATGCTCCAAACAAAATACAGACAAAAAAACTTAAATTCTATTAAAAAATAATAAATCTAGGAACAATTTATTACGAGAATTGATCAATTAATTATTGATTAAAAATCTAATGAGAATTTATGGTTACGTTTCACAGTATCGAATACTGCGATTGGCACGTTTTTTTGGGAGCAGTTTCCAATAACTCAATAAAAAGTAAATAAATAAAATAAATCTTAGCTTTTTGAATTTAACTCCCTCAGTATTTCGGGTGGATTCAGCCCATTACCTTCTCGTAAAATTGAAGGATCCTTCTGGCGTCCTTCACCTCGATGTTATTTGCAATTGGAAAGGGGTCCCCCAGGGGCTCGATTGAATCAAACGATATATCGAAATTCGAATAGCCGTCAGTTTTTTCGCAAATTTGCGAAATATCGCTTACCTCAATAAATCCCAGGTACAGACGCTTCCTCTCCACTAATGCAGGGCATTCGAGGATAACGTGCAACGACGTTTCATCCTCCTTTCCACAGAATCGGCTCGTCGGGTCCTCTACAAGTCCCATCGTGTGTTTGTGTTTCCGCAAAGTACCATGCCCGGTAATAATCCCTACCATATCGGTAATAATACCCTCTATCTCTGTGTCCTTGATGAAAGTCTTGGCTGTTCGACACCCCTGTGCGTTTTTCCACGCCCTCAAATGTTTTTTGGCGATCCATCTGTCAATCTCTGTGTTGATTACAGTATCGCATATTCCAGTTGCCGGTTCTGGTCCGGTTAAGACCTCTTCTCTCGCCTGCCTGGCCAGCCTGTCTGCTATCTCATTTTCTTTTATTCCTGTATGACCCGGCAGCCAGAAAATGTTTAGTGGACGGCTTTCCGCCAGCCGATTCAGAATACGGTAACAGTTGTGCACTAGCCTCGAGGTGGTTGTGTATGCTTTAAGGGCCTGAATAGCGCTCCTACTATATGTGCCGATATGTAGGTGCCCTTCACCGTCCTCCGCTTCCGCTCAGAGAGGGCAGTTCAGCACCCCTACCAGTTCGGATTGCAGTACCGTCGCGTGCTGTCCCAGTGGAAAGGTGCAGCCCCTTACCCCCTGCGGCGGTAGATTCCGGCACCTGTTTCCTCTACCCCTTTGGATCCATCGGTGTACCAGATTTCACCGTTGGCTGGTAGCTTCTCCCGGCCTGTTGCCCAGTCGGATCTATCCACCAGGCTGATCCGGTATTTCCTATCGAACATAAATGCCTTGGTCATCTTGTCACGGGGCATCGTGAAGACGCCTCCGGACTTCAAGACCTCCGGTATTATGCCCTGGAAGTTCTGTCCAGAGTCCTTCCTGACTCTGAGCAGCCCTCTTGCAGCAGCAGCAGCAATGGTCAGGTGCTACATACACAGTGCCGCCCCTAGAGCAGCCGTTGGCGTGGACCTCCCCGCTCCGGTGACGCACCGTAGTACCAAGCCTCTCAACCTTTCCGGCTGTCCTTCTGCTGTTTTCAGATGCGTTCTATTCCACCAGACCACCGCTGCATAAGTAAGTCGGGGCTTTAGGATTGCATCATACAGCCATTGCATCGGCTGTAAAACCATTAAAACTGGTTTTAATCCCCAGTTTCTACTTACGTTCTGCCCTATGGCCCTTTGCAGTTGCCACAGGGCTGCGGCGAATTTCCAGCATTTTTCGTCTAGGTGTCTTCCCCATGTCAACTTGCTGTCCATATTGACTCCTAGATATTTAACCTCTTTGGATAGCTTGAGTGCCTATCCACTGAGCTTCAGTTAGCAGGTTTTATCCCACTTATATTTCCTGGTGAGCACCATGACCTCTATTTTGTCTGGGTTGACCCCGAGGCGCGTGCTCCTACACCTGGCTTCTACAATCCGTAAATCCCTTTGTGTGAGTTCTATGAGGGTGTGCAAGAAGGGTCCGCGCCTTATGATCAATATGTCATGGGCATAACCCATAAGCTTACATCCCTCATAATTTAAGGTTGTTAACAGATTGTCTACTACCAGTCACCATAGCAGGGGCGACATGACACCCCCTTGCGGACAGCCCGAGGAGACACCGCCCCTTACCGTGGTGTTGCCTTT
>UXGD01007230.1:0-11258 GCA_900474315.1 Torymus auratus | reverse complement strand
GAGAGAGAGAGAGAGAGAGAGAGAGAGAGAGAGAGAGAGAGAGAGAGAGAGAGAGAGAGAGAAATGTCGCAAGTTATGACAAGAACTTTCCCTCAGCCCCCGCCTAATTGAAAAGGATTTCGCGCACTGTTTTTTAGGTTTAAATTATGCCGCTTGATTTCGCCGATGCCTTCGCTCTTTTTTAATAAGAATTTAATGAAACCCGAGACAGAAAAAGCGAGACCGAGAGGTAGGGGAGGGGGGAGGAAAGAATAACGCGGAAGAGGCGGGCGGCTGCGAGATAGAGATGTAAACAGGGACAACAGCGCAGAATTTGCATGACAATCGCGGACAGAAATAATTACGGCGCGCTAGCAAAAGAGAGAGACAGAGAGAGAAGAGAGTGAGAGAGAGAGGCCGCTGAAATGAATGGAAAGCGCAGAGATGCAAATGCGGATGAAAAGGAACCGGAAGCGCGAGCGCTCGAGAATTCAGACGACGCGGAAAGACGAGGATGAGAAGTGCGTTTCGACTCTTCATTTTTTCTTCGTTTTTTATTTTCCCGTGAGATTTTTCGTTTTCTTCGGTCGGATAAAAAATTTAGATATTTAATTTTTCAGTTGTTGGTCAAAGGTATAGGAGGGGGAATGGAGAGTTTAATTTCCTGGGGGCTATAGCGCCGGCAATTTTTATTCGGCGGGCAATAATAAAGCGCTATTACGGATAGCGTGGGATCAATAAGCGCGTGTTTCGAGATTGAAATCTGAAATTGAAATTTTTTTTATTGGAGGAGAGGAGAGAGCGTCATTGATATTGCTTAATCGCCCGCCTGTAGGTTTTTGTGATAGCTTCATATTGAAATACCGAAGAAGATGTCTATGATTCGAGTTGATCTGTTTCATTCAATATTGCAGTTATTTTGCATTCAAAATGGCATGCACGTTTTAGAGAAAAAATATAGCGAAATTCAATAACGAAAAAATTATAAAAATCTCTTGGTCATATATTAATTTCGGTCACCTTTTATTCTAACATAACACTGGAATATAATGCAATGTTTCCCCATCCACCAAAAGAGCCAACTATACAAATCCTCGCGAAAATTCTCGAGCAACATCAGAGCCCCGCAGGAGGAGCCACATCGTCACCCTACCATCCATCACGCGATGCCCCGTTATTCTTCCGGCCGCACAAATGAAGCGGCGTCGTTCCGCGCGCGTCCCCCGGAAAAACTAACGGGCGAACACGGCTAAATAAACGTCGTGACAACCTCTCTCCCTCTCTCCTCTGAAGAATCGTCTCTTTTCCTCTCTCTCTCGACTCAATTCCGAAGCGGTGGCGTGACGCGCTCGTACGTCTTCCCGCGGCGAGGAAAGCCGAGACAAATGTTTTTGCCGCGGCCGTTAAGCTCTCTCTGTCCCCCTCTCTCTCTCTCTCCTGCGAAAACCGCGTCGGATAAAAAATAAGAGCGCCGAGGATTTTTTAACTGGCGTAGAGTACGTTTCCGCTGGTTTGGGTTATAAATGGTTCAACTCTTTTAATTACTGCGGGCTAGGTGTGTTCTCCACTATGTGCATGTGGGAGAGGATGTTAACTTTTTAACCGACGGAATAGGTGAGCGCGCGGGCGTGCGCGAGTTTCGGATGGTTTTTTGCGGCGGAGGAGAGAAAGAGAGAGAGAGGTTGAACTTCTGAACAAAACATTTGCGTATTTTATACGAGATTTACGATGGTTAGAGGGGCGGGGAGAGAAGGACGAAAGAGGATTTTTGTTCGTTAAAGAAGAACTGAGCTCTGGGCTACATACGGAAGTAGGTGCATTTTTCCTTGGTCGTGTGTATTCATTCTCCGACGAAAATATATTCGAAATTATATACGATTTTCAAATATTCCAACAGCACAATTATTCTCAAACAAACTCATCCCGCGAAATTCCCTCGGCCATAAGCTCGTTGCGTACCAAGAACGCCCCCGCCGCATTGTACGCATCCGTCTATTTCTCTCGTCCAGCGAAATTCATTTAACGAATCTACCGCGCGTATATCGAAGCTCCAGAGCGGCTGCCGCAGCGTAAGAGGGGTTATTGCGCGTGTAGAACTATGAAATCGATCGGCCGAGAGCTCGGCGGCCGAGGGCGAGCGAGAGGAAATAGAGTGAAACCGTATACGAGTATATGCTAATACGCGCCGGCGTTTGCGCGCGGATATCGAAGGGATCCGCTGGTGCGGTGCGACGGTAGTAGTATAATGGTATACGTATACGTACACGCGCGGGTATGTTTTCTTCGGGCAAAAGTGCTGGGTTCGGGGTTCGCCGGAACGGAAGGGGTTACTGTGTAAATAAAAAGTTTTATGGCAAAAAGTGAATATATATGGCTTTTTGAGGTGCCTCGGAGAGGAGAAAGAGTTTACGGTGGGGGTGTATTATGGGAATTGGAATGATGACGGAGCTCTCGTTTTTTTTTTTTTTTTGTTTATGAAATGGTTTGGCTGTTTCTAGGAAGTGAAACTATATTAGCGACTGATGCGGTCATTGCGATTCAAACTTTGAATAGCGAAATACTTTGTTTATATTGGCAAATCAAAGCTAGCGTTTGAAAAATCGTTTTTCGTGGAAACTGTATAACGAATACCGTGTATCATTTTCCATAGAAAACTATTTTTCAATGCTCGATGTCGAAATATTTGCACGTTATCAAAGCAACATCCATATGTAATCTATACGAACAGCAAACCGGTACCATACCCATGAGATCAGGCAAAAATAAATCGCCGACCTTACGTAACACCAAACACGCATGCGCGCAAAACTCCCGAGGTACGTTCACCTCGCTGGCAGAGCGTGTGCGCGCGCATCACACGTGCGGCGACGACGACACACGGCCGAGTGTTGACCTGTGAATGAAAAGGTGTGCGAGCGTGTACGCCTCCGATATAGAGTCCTGCGCGACGATATTTCGAGGCCGAGCGGCGGCGGCAGCAGCGTTATCGGTGTGTGCGAGCGCGCGCACTGTAAGCGCATCGTTTGAATTTTCGCATGAACGGATATCGGGGCGAGCGGGATGCGGGACTATATAGCGGACGTTGGGTTACTGCTGTTGCTAGCGCGCGCTGTCTGTGATGCTATGGGGATGAAGGCTCGTCGTGTGGGTACTGCTAGATGTAATTTCTTTGGGTATATTTTGGCAAAGGAATTGTTGGAGGAAGAGTGTTTTATATAATTGTGTAGTGTATTGATGATCAAGGGTGTTTTTTTGAGAATAGCAAAGGTGAATATGAAAAAAGCACAACGTTTTTTATTTCTGGCGAATAGCTTCTTTTACGAATGTACGTTTTTAGCATGTCCGAAGCCGAGAGTTTTTATTTATTATAAATCAAGCATAAAATAATAAAGTAATATATTTGGTAGAATTCAAAAATAGTTCATAACCTCTGGATTAACTGATTGTTGAATATTGAATGTATTGAATGTATTTCTTGAAGGAAAAATTGTAAATATTGAATGAAACTTCAATACTGGCAATAGAATATTCAAGTATCATTGAAATTGAATTAATATAATCGCTTAAAACAATATCGAACTCAAGAAATAAAATGCAATAACGTGAGAATACCTCAAATATTCTATCGATCTTTATTCTATAAGACTATTTTAGGTCCCGACGTACCACAATGAAATTAGATCCTTATTCATCTATTCTATAAAAAACCATTTCATCATTCAAATGTTATCAGTTCTTCTGGCCTATCCCTCTCTGCATCAAATGCACGACCTAATAAAGCAATATATTAAAGTAGAATTCAAGAAATATTTCTAAACGTCCGAAGTGACGGATTCTTGAACACTGGATGTAGTTTTTGAACGAGAAATTTTAATTATTAAAATAAACTTTGCTACTGACGATGGCATTTTTACAGCACGGCTTAAAACAATATCGAAGCTCAAGACTTATTTTTGCATCGGCGTTATAAATGACTAATAAACTAAAATGCAATAACATGAGAATACTTAAAATATTCTATCAATCTTTGTTCTATAAGACTATTTTCAATCCCCAGGTACTACAACGAAATTAGATCCTCATTCATCTATTCTATAAAACCCCGCTTCATCATTCGAATTTTATCCGTTCTTCTGATTCATCCCCCTCTACATCAAACGAACCTCCATCCCAATAACCCCACACTCATAACCTATCCTCACCCAGCATCCACAATCCACAAACTCCCAACCTCCCACACATTTCAGCCTCCTTGCTATTACGGTAAATTTTCCCAGCCACACATAGCCGCACGCTCGCACGCATCGCCTGTGTACCTTCACGCTCTCTCTCTCCCTCTCTCTCCTCCTTTAACTCAAACAATCCCCCGCGCCTGCCCATAGTAGCGAAGAAAGCGACGAGCTCCGGCGGGGCGAAACGTGACCGGCGCGCAAACTCCGGCTGCGCGCGGGCGCGCCGAGCATCGAACGGAATTAACGGCGAGCAGAAATCTCATTAAAATCCATGCGCGGGAGCTCAGGGCCACGCGGGACCTGTAAACTCGCTCGCTCGCTCTCCAGCGAAGAACGTCAGAGAGTTGGCGCCGGCGCGAGGACGCTAGGGAGCTCCGATTTGCCAGGGCGAAACGAGGAGCTAGAGAGAGAGAGAGAAGGGAAGCGAAGACGGCCAACCTCGTGCGCCCTGCTGAGCTGCTGCGGGCTCTAATCAAATTATAATAAGTGGGACGCGGCGTATACACGTACGTGTCGCTTTTAATGGGAGAAGAGAGAGAGCGGCTGCCTACGCGCGAGCGCTACACCTGCTCTGCGTGCATAATTCCTCGGCGGCGTAATCGTAATTGCCGTGACCGTAAAGCTGTCAGGAGAACGCGCGAGCGAGCGCGCTGGCGGCGGGAAGCGGTTTTCCCTGTCTCCGTGTCCGCGCGTCCGTCCGCGGGTATACGCTTTCTCTCGATGTGCGACGGGGCTGCGAGAGCTCGCGCGGTCTGCACGCGAGAGGTTTATCTATTTTGGACGTTAATTTATATGGCAGTCAAATGCAGGCGCGCTAGCGCGACAGAGAGAGAGAGAGAGAAAGGGTGTGTTGGGAAGATTGTGTGTGGGTGTATGGTGCGTCGAAGAATATTGATAGGGGTGGTGATCATTGGGTTGGGTGGGTCTTGAATGGATGAGAGGTGGGATGAATGGAGAGGGAGAGGTGGTAGGAGCATGTGAGTTTGTTGATCTATTGTTTTGGAGAAAGGATTCTAAGTAATGTAGGCACTGTTGTTGTGAGTGTTGATAACAAGTATATAATTGTGTCGATTATATACTTGCTATTTCAGTTTGTTTTCTCAGTACTTAGTTCTTTATTTTTGTTACTTTTGTATCAAAGTTCATGAATGTAAACTGGAAACAAAAATGTCTTCCTTAGAAGTCAAATTTTACCTTTTTCAAAAGCTCAGCGGCCATTGTTTTTATAAGCTCTATTAATTTAGATTTTTTGAGGAATTCAATAGACTCAATAGAACTTATATACTTATTATGAATTCTTCTTTCAATAACGTTAATTTCTAGCGTAACTTGATTGCTTCATATAAATCGTGTCTTTTAAATTCAGCATCACCAATTCAATCCCAGCTTCTCTACTACACAGAGCCATCGAGCGGGAGCTCCATAACAACACCGAAACAAACTATCCCCCTTTATTCCACCATCCCCCCAACCCTGTCCCCATCTTTTCTCCGTCACAACAAGCTCTTCTCTCCGCTAAACCTCCCGACACTCTTCCCCCCTCACAACAATTACAAGCCGCCTTCTTTCCTCCATTCCGCACAACACAGCCCTACACCTCACGAAACATCGCGAGAGAAGAAAAGCCCGCTAAGATCCGAAAATAACACCTCGCGCGTCGTGCGTCTCTTTATCATTGAATTAGCCGCGCGGGCGCAACAATGCGGCGGAAGCCTCGCCGTCACTCCTCCACCCTACCTCCGACAGCTGGGTAATCCGATTTCGGGAAATTTCCCGCGCGTTTCCCTGGCTGTGGCGCCTTAAGACTTTCTAAAAACATCTGCGAGGCAGCGTGTACAGCCAGAGAGAAGCTTTAAGGAGATGCTTCGCGCAAAGATGTCGTTCAGTACGACGAATTGTTTGTAGTACGTAGGAGAAGGAGAGAGAGAGAAAACAATGCTGAGTTCCTTGCGATCGCTGGGTGTTGGAGGATGAGAGGTCGGTTGCGGTTGGGATGAGGTGGTGCGATAAGTATAATAAAATGAAGAGGTGAGGATTAAGTGTGGTGGGGAGAACATTGTAACGTTACGCTATTTGTAGCATGGGTGGTATAAACTTGGTCTCAATAGAAGAACAAAAACGTAACTATATTCCATTGAGCAATGGTGCAATATTAGGCGTTGAAATAAGTAATTGATAGATGTTTATGTATTTAATGTATTCACAATGAGTTTTTGATTCTGAATAGATAGCTGTATATAATTACAAAGAAACGGTTGTGTCCCTATTTCGAGGATTTTATTTCCAGGTATTTTCACACTTTTTTAACTTTTAACAATGATTTTGAAATATTCAATGCATTGATCTACACAATGATTGTTTTAATTTATTTGAAATAATTCAAGTCATCTTTATCTGGAACAATAGTATGCTATTATTTCCGGAATTAATGAATGACGAAATTTAAGATTAACGAGAATTTGTGATAATTTAGAGTTTTATGTGGCTAGAGGTTACCGATAAAATATACAAAGAGCTAGTTATTCACGCATCTCGTAATATACGATCGTCATATTACGTAACACCGATAGTAATTTGATAGCCGAATTTCGGGATAATATTGCCAGTTTTGCGAAACGAAAATTATTACACGAGTATTTTCGCGCGAATTTCCATCCACTGTCTGCTCGTATCGTGTAATTTCTCTAGAATTCTATGAAATTGCAGCTCTGCCGAATCAGCTTTAATCCTTTATGGCTAATAATTTTGTAATGGTTAACATTCTCTGTAATTTACAGCGACACTCGTAGTCAAGTACAAATTACAAAATTTAATTGCTACTGTAGGTTTATTAGTCGTTTCAATTTTCCGAATGTGAGCCAATTAAAAGTTTCTTAAATTGTATTAACTTATTATTGAGGAAAAATTAAAATTTGTAAATTCACTATAAAGTAGCAGGTTTATAATTTGTATAATAATGCGAATGTGTTCATAAATATTCAAGTCTTATTCGGATTAGTAGAAATAGCCTTTCGAGCATATTAAATTTACATCAGTAGTGATGTTCCATATATTGTCGGACCAAGCTTCTGTGGGTACGTTAATACTGATTAAACGCAACTGCACTTTCAATCTATTTAAGCATTCAGTGTAACACTGAAAATAATCATTGGAAAATTATTTATACGAACATTTCTATTTTTATAAAAACAATGTCTAATTTTTATTCTTATCTTTCTGTTACAGGTGAGTTACTACATCTTTGCCCTACCAAATCATCGTTTCGTAAGTTAATCTGACTCCCATCATTTCACTTAAATTATTCTTATTTACAATTTTAAAGCATCTTTTTTCCATCGTCAGCATTACTCTCTTCTAAATTTCCTTCATACTTCCCACCACATTATTAAAACACTCCTTTACCTTTGTCCCCAATGAATCATACCGAAAAATACAAGCATAAACACCAGCTCTTCCACAATTCTTCCTCCACCACCCTACCAACAAAGAAAATCTTCTCCAAAACCTTCAATTCGCCAGTCAGACATCCCCCCACCGCTGATAATAAAAAATCGAGACATCTCGCAAAAAACCCCGTCCCCGAGGAAAGCCCTGCCTCGCACATGCGAAAGGAGTGAAAATCCACGAAGCCCCCGCTCGGGGGGTACACTACGTACCATCCCTACGTGCGTCCCACTTCTCTCAAAGTGGCTCGCTTTAAATCGTTCGAGCTCTTACCCTCTCTTCCTCTCACTGCCTTTGTCCTCTCTCTCTCTCAGTCTCACGAGTAAATGCAGCGAGCGCGAACAAATATTTGTTACGCGCGCGGACAACAAACTCACCTCTCTCTCTCTCAGATTTGACAAATAGCGCGGGCTCGACGCCGTCTTATTTCTCGTTTATCTCGGACGACGGGGGGACCCCCGGGCATTGTATCCTTCCACGGTGACTAAGGTGCGGCGCGAGGTATGCTTGGCGCGAAATCTCGGTGAATTAAATTTATACGCTGCTGCGGAGGAAAGGAGAGAGAAAGAGGGAAATAGAGGATTTTTCGGGGTATTTTTTGAGAATTTCGTGAAATTTTCACCGAGAGGTAGGTGTGGTGTGCTCCGAGAGTTGAATAGCATGGTGGAGTTAACAAAGGATTTGTAAGGGAGTTTGTTGGTGGAGGTGTGGCGAGGAAACAAAATTTGTCGAAATGTAACAAGAGTTAGTGCCGTGCATCCGTTGGCGTGGTTGGAGTTGTATTCTAACTTTCGTATGTGTATACATAAACGTTTTGTGAATATGAATTTAACAATAATAAGATAAATAATTATGATAAATTTAAAAACGAGAATCATTTATTAACAATTTTAATAGTCTATGTGATTACATATTTAATATATATATATCGGAATAAATTATTATATTCGTAAATAGAAAGAAAGATCAATTAAATATTCGTTGTGAAAGATTAATTCAAGGTTCATCAGTATTATTTCAGTTTGATAAATAATTGCTGATATATTCCTTGATTTGATTAAAATTTAATTTATAGTTATTTTTCGCTAAAAAGATATTTGTGGTAACAAATAACTGGTTCGAGATAGTATAATTCTATTTATATTATTTTTTTTGTATATGCCAATATCCTAATAAAAGAGTTATTTACCTGCTCAACAAACGCTCTTTTTCAACTACTACCCTTAAGAAACAACAGTTATTATAATATAATAAACTCCCAACAATAATCTCTTCCCGCAGCACTCCATTCTCACTTCCACCCCGAAACCAGTGCACCGCACTCCGATTCATACACCCTTTGGCCAGCTCTTCTGCAGCGATACAGTAACACGGCGATCGCGTGTAAACCGCGGGCGCAACACGCCACTGCCAGTGCCGCCGCCACCGCCACCAGTCCAGTTATTATTATCGCGTAATTTCAAATCCCCACGCGGGCGCGCCGAGTGTTTTGGTCGGCTGCTGGTTTGTTCTCGCGGTGCTTCCACACATGCACGTAGAGAGAATCGATATACACACAGAGACACATATATAGAGATGCTCGCGGAATGCGAATGCGATGGTTCCGGATTTCCTTGGCCCTTTTTGGAATTACAAATTTCGCGTGCGAAAACTTCTCTAGCGCGTTACGGCATCGATTTTATTGCCGACAGTCGAACGCCGCGACGTCGAGTGTTTTATGGTAGAATTATGCTGGAGGATTTTATTATTGAGAAAAACAGAGAGAGAGAAAGGAGAAGGTGGAGGAGTAGGTGCGGAAAATGGGAGAAACAGAGGGAGAGAGGAGACGCAGAGTTGCAGTTCAGCGAGAGCTGGAGGATCATTATTTCGGTGGTAAACAGACAAGGAGCTTCAGTGTTATGGAGGTAGTTGTAGCAAATACAGTTCGCGATTACTCGAAATACTTTTTATGGTCCGAATTATCTATTATATAGTTCTTTGTATAGGGTAAGTATTGTGCTTTTATTGTAAAATTAGTTATATGGAAAGGATAAAGTTAATAATACGTTTCACTCTGAAGTAAAACTTTCCAAAAAATTTGCAAAAGAAACAGAACAATACTATTTCCTACTGAATTAAAAGTATATATTAGTGGATAAAGGTTATTATCAATCAGAAGCGTAATTTTTAAAGATTTTAAACTATCAATAACGACGTATTTAAGCATAATTCAATTTCCTTCTATTTCATTTTCGCTCCAGATCCCTCGCACAATTTAATTAAATTAAAACCAATCCCCGCTTATCCGACTTCAAAAAAGACTTACAACTTTCCGCAACACCCACCTCGAAACACATCTCAAAGATCCCTTTCTCCCGCGGCACAATAAAAGCTTCAACGCTCCCTCGGAGTTTACAAACCAAGACACAAACCCCCTTTCTATATCCTCCGGATTTTGATTCCGGACTTTTTAACTCACCATCGCTAGGCTTCGAAATTTCTGCGGATTAGCATAACGGCCAACCGAGGAAATCACCGTGGCGTCTCGTCTCTCTCTCTCTCTCTCTTAATCCCTTCCTGTCAGTTTCGCCGTCGTTTAAATTAATCCCCCGCCGAAGGCTTGCCAAGTTTGCCCTCATAAGCAAGCGTCTTCGTAGCGGCCAATCGATCATGGACCATCAAAGGCTGCGGGTGTATATAGAGCTCGTAAAAAGTTTTCCCTTAGCCGCGAGTGAGAGATTTCGCGCGGTCCGAATAACTTTGGCGAATAAACGAAGCGCCCCGCCCGCTGAATAATTATTTTGTCTTGCTTCGCGTTAAGGTAGGTATATATAAGTTTCGGGAGAAGGAGAAGCAAAAGGGAATCGGTGTAAATTGAGGTAAACAGTGTTACCGATCGTAGGTTCTTAAGAGGTATGGGAGGAGGACGGGATAATGTAATTGTCGGCGGGGCTCGATGTTGTTTGTTTATTGGTTTGTTTGTTTGTTTCGGCGAAGGGAAATGTGATTGGGAGGGTGGAGATTCGAAATGAGGTGGGAAATTATTGTTTCCCCGAGCGTGGTGTTGTTTGTCCACTGAATTGAATGCAATACTTTGAGAAGCATTAGTAACAAATTTACTTGATTGTTTACGCGAAGTTGGTGGTTTCTTGTTATAAGGTAAATCAGGGTAATTCGGCCACTTCGCTAATTCGGCCAATTTTCTAGTTCACTATCTTTACTTATCCGAAAGCTTAAATAAAAAATGTCGCCAGCTTCCAAATATGAAAAATATACGTTCTGTGCAGTTTTTAATTGTTTAAAAATGACCACTACATTGTTATGCAAGTTTCTATTATGAAATTTTAACGAGTCGAGTGTCTTATAAAGTCAAAAAATCAAGTATTTTGTTTATAGTCTAATTGAAAGTGACACGGGCAGAAAGGTGATGTTTTTTCCTTGAAATTAGTATGAAAGTAATATTAAAAAATTTTTTTTTTGTATTTTGTATGATCTAATAAATATTAGAATGTGTGAAGTTCGTATTACTTTCAGGAATCATTTGTATCTTTTTTCTGAGAAGAAACTTTAAAAATATGATTAGCAATAATGAATTTCATTAATCAAAATGAATTTTTCGTTTAG
>UXGD01007229.1:0-11261 GCA_900474315.1 Torymus auratus | reverse complement strand
AAGAGGTAAATAAACTAAATAAAACTTATCAACCAATTATAAGAGTAAATTTCCTCGAACTTCAAGACTTAACAATACAGTGCTGAATCTTTTGAATAAAGCCATAAAGCAGCAAAAACTGTTGAATGACAAGATATGGAGTACTGAGTCAACCCTTGATATAGCAGTAGGCAGTGAGACCGCTGATGAAAAAAGGGAGCAAACAATAATATCTCAATTGCCCATTACTAAAAAAAAATTGAACTATAATGAAGATAAGCTAAACAAAGCCAAATATGCTGAGGCGAAAATGAGTACTCAAACAGTGATTCTGTATATAACCATAGACCATATTCAAAATATGCGTCATACATATATGCTCATGTATATTTATTGATGACACACGAAGCGACACATATAACCACAGGCATGTACACACAACAGAGACGCAGATCCACAGATGACAGATGCATCGACATATGACACACGTACAGACATACAGACATAAGCACAGGT
This sequence comes from Torymus auratus, assembly GCA_900474315.1. NCBI lineage: Eukaryota > Metazoa > Arthropoda > Insecta > Hymenoptera > Torymidae > Torymus > Torymus auratus. The sequence goes on along the minus strand of UXGD01007229.1, from coordinate 10,766 downwards.
ATACAGCAACAGACAGGGAAAGACCCAGATCTTGACGCGCACAAACTGAATAGACACTGTTACAGACACGCGGCTACACATACAGACGCAGGCACATAATTCCAGACACAAACAGACCAACAAAGACAAACAGACGCCCATATACACACAGACACAAATACACAGACGCTGAGTCGCGTGTCGACTCAAAACTGAATCGGCAAGTATAAATGTTTTAAGATAGATGTTACCTTGAAACGTAGGAACATAGGAGCTAAGAGCCAAAGTGACACTTTTTCCACGCGTATCGTTGTTTCACCTTCCTGTTTTTACGTTTTAACGGTTGATGAAGTCCAGGAAGTGCGCACAGAAGTTTTTCGTGTTTATGTGTCGGAATGTATCAGAGGCGGGCCGAGGTGTTCCCGATATCCGATGATGGAGTCTATGAAGAGGGCTCCGTAGGTTTTTAGATCCAGATGGTAAAACATGTCCAAGGCGTGCTCTAGGTGTTTCTCGGTAGCAGATGATGGAGTCTGGAAACTGCGGTCCGTAGGTTTTTATGTCCAGGTGGTAGAATATGTCCAAGGCTGGGTCTAAGTGTTCCCGATAGCCGATGATGGAGTCTGGGAAGTGCGGTCTATAGGTTTTTATGTCAAGGTGGTAAAATATGTTCAAGGCGGGGTCTAGGTGTTCCCGGTAGCCGATGATGGAATCTGGGAAGTACGGTCCGTAGGTTTATGTGTCCATGTGGTAAAACATGTCCAAGGCGTGCTTTAGGTGTTTCCCGGTAGCCGATGATGGAGTCTAGGAACTGCGGTCCGTAGGTTTTATGTCTAGGTGGTAAAACATCGACAAGGTAAGCTCTAGTAGATGCTTGAGCTCATCGATGACGAAGTGTAGATGGCGTACTCCGTAGTTATTTGCGTCTATGTATCGAAACTGACACAAGGCGTAATCCAGGTGTTCGTGGTCGCCGACAATGGATTCGAGGACGTGCGTACCGAAGTTTTTTGGGTTTATGTGTCGGAATATGTCAAAGTCGGGGTCAAGGTGTTCCCTGTCGCCGATGATGGAGTCTAGGAAGTGCGGTCGGTAGGTTTCCATGTCCAGGTGATAAAACATTTCCAAGGCGTGCTCTATGTGTTTCCCGGTAGCCGATGATGAAGTCTAGGAAGTGCGGTCCGTAGGATTTTAGGTCCAGGTGGTAAAATATGTCCAAGGCGGGGTCTGGGATTTCTCGGTAGCCGATAATGGAGTCTATGAAGTCCGCTCCGTAGTTTTACATATCCAGGTTATAAAATATTTCCAAGGCGTGCTCTATGTGTTTCCCGGTAGCCGATGATGGTCTAGGAAGTGCGGTCCGTAGGATTTTATGTCCAGGTGATAAAACATGTCCAAAGCGTGCTCTATGGGTTTTCCGGTAGCCGATAATGGAGTCTATGAAGTTCGCTCCGTAGGTTTCCATGTTCAGGTGATAAAACATGTCCAAGGCGTGCTCTATGTGCTTCCCGGTAGCCGATGATAGAGTCTAGGAACTGCGGTCCGTAGGTTTCCATGTCCAAGGCGTGCTGTATGTGTTTTCCGGTAGCCGATGATGGAGTCTAGGAACTGTGGACCGTAGGTTTTTATGTCCAAGTGGTAGAATATGTCGAAGGCGGGGTCTAGGTGTTCCCGCTAGCCGATGATGAAGTCTAGGAAGTGCGGTCCGCTCCGTAGGTTTCCATGTCCAGGTGGTAAAACATGTCCAAGGCCTGGTCTAGGTATTCGAAACGCATACAAGGCGTAATCCAGGTTTTGTGGTCGACGGGAATGGAGTCTAGGACATGCGCACCTAAGTTTTTCACGTTTATGTAAAACCTCTTCTGAGATCTACTTACTACCTACGTAGATCTGTTTACTTTAGTTATGGAATTTACGTGAACTTTAGTTATTGCCGTGATTAAACTATAAATGGACAATAAAGCGTCAACAGAAAGTACATAGTTTCGTTTTTCTTTCATTATGCAGGTGATTTATTTTATTTGATTGTGAATATTAAAAAAAAAGTTTAGCTTGAAAGATAAAATGAACAAAAGAAAGAAGCAACGATCCTATACAAAAAGACATTTAAGAAATTTAGTCAAACAAAAAAGAGACGAACGACTAAATTATATAAATAACACTGATTCAAGCGACTCTGAATATAGTGAATCAGAATCATTATCTAATATAGTGACAAATATATCACCTGCATTTGAAGTCCATTCTCCTTGCTCATACAGTTTGGATCACATCTCAGTAGAATCTTTAAATTCTCCTGGTTCACCACATTGTTTATCAGATAATGTAAATGACGATCATGAACATTTATCTCATTCTGAAGCATCTGTTCCTGATACTTTTGAATATAGATTTTCAAGCTCAGATTTATCAGAAATTGAATTAGACAGTGATTGTGACGACAATGAAGTTTTTTTCTATGATGCTGTAGAAGAGAAAGATAAAAAAATTGTAAATGATATTCATCATCTACTTGCAGAGCATAACATTAACCAAGTTACGTCTAAACATTTGCTAAGAATTTTACGTGAAAATACTGATACAGAATTCCCGAAAGATCCTCGAGCGCTCTTAAAGACTCCACGGCAAACTGATACAACAGAAATGGAAGGCGGTAACTATTATCATTTTGGATTGCAATCTGCAATTAAGAAAATGATACGTGATGCCAAATTTAACTTGAAAGTCTATGTTAATAATATTAGATTGCTGATAAATATTGATAGAGCACCTCTATATAAATCGACACAGAAAGGAATTTGGCCCATTCAATGCTCCTCCAATATGCCTAAAAAAGTTTCTTTGATAGGTATTTTTTATGGACAAGGAAAACCAAAAAAACGTAGACGAGTTTTTAAAACCACTTGTGGATGAACTTAATACTCTGATAAATAATGATTTTGTTTCTTTAAACGATGTTTTTACTATCGATATAGCTGCTTTTGTATGCGATACTCCAGCAAAATCAATGGTATTAAATGTCAAAGGTCATACTGGATATAATAGTTGTATAACGTGTAATATCACTGGTGAACGAATCGACCATGTGACTTGCTTTCCTAAAGAACATCATACAGAACTACGCAACAATGAAGACTTCAGAAACAATATTTATTTGGGCACTTATCAACTTGGCGAAACTATTTTGACTGAGATCCCAGGATTAAATATGGTCGACCATTTCCCCAGAGACTATATGAACCTTATCTGTCTCGGCATTACAAGGAAACTGCTTTATCTATGGAAATATGAACCATTAAATATAAGATTAAGTTTAGAGCAAATATCAATGGTATCAAATCGTCTAGAAACGTTTATCCATGAAATTTCTACAGATTTTGCAAGAAGACCTAGATCCCTCAAGTTTCTCAAGCAATGGAAAGCTACTGAGTTCCGTCAATTTTTAATATACACTGTTCCAGTAATAATGAAAGATATTTTCAATAATGAAATGTACGAAAATTTTATTAATTTGCATATTGCAGTTAAATTCCTTATAGATTCTGATAAAGTATCAACCACAACAAATGTAGATTTAGCAGAACACCTTTTTGAAAATTTTGTAGAATCATTTACAACTATTTACGGACAAAGATATGTATCGCACAATGTGCACAACCTATTACATGTTGCTCCGGATGTGAGAAAATATGGAAATTTAGACAATTTTAGTTCTTTTTCGTTTGAAAGTTTTATATTTTTTATAAAGAAACTGTTGCGAAAACATAATCAGTGTCTCGAACAAATCATTCGAAGATGCTCTGAATTAGACGAGGTATCAAATGATATAATAAGTCGAAAACGTCCTTCCGTACCGAATGAAGAATGTAAAAATCATCATAAAGATGGACCTATGGTACGTAATCTCATTGGAGGATCGCAGTACAAAAATTACAGTCATAAATCGCTAACGATATCCATAAATGATAATAGAAATAACTGCGTCATGCTAAAAAATTGTATAGCTATTCGTTGTTTAAATTTTATACAAAAAGATTCAAAAATATTTGTTGTTGGAAGAAAATTCAACTATGAAAACGATATCTTTTCAGACATTGATTTTTGGGAAAGCCATAACATAAAAAGAAAAATGTGTGCTTTATCTTATAATGATAAAATTGCGATAATTCCACTTTTGCATTCAAGTTAGTTTACGTAATAATACAGTATAAGGTTATTACCATAACATTTGTTAAATTTTCAAGTTTCTAAAAATATTGTTATATGCTGCTAAGTAATTAATGACTCTTGAAAACGTATAATTAACAACTTACAATTTATACTTGAATAAAGCATTTTATACTATAATGTTCGATCTTACTTCTCAAAGCCTTAAGGCTTACTACTTGATTTATACTACAGAAAAGATTTCCGAAGTTTGTAACCAGGTATGTAAATAAGAGGTAGCCGAGACACGAGTAATATACACATATATAGTATGCGAGCTTCGCCCCCTACGTGCTAGGCTCGTGAACACACAATGAACAAAGAACTTTCACTTTTTAATTGAGCATGTAACTCCCTCTCACTCCCGCTCACTCTATTTATCTTAAAAAGAGTGATTAGAAACAGAGACGTAGGTACGGGTACATAACGAAAAAGACAGAGTCATAGAGAGATAGATAAAGAGAGAGAGAGAGAGAGAGAGAGAGAGAGAGAGAGAGAGAGAGAGAGAGAGAGAGAGAGAAGTACAGACAGGGACGTAGAGGCAGAATGGTTGACAGACAAATGTACTGTGATGTAGAGACAGAGAAATAGAGACAGAGATGTAGAGACACAGACGTCAAAATAGGGAAGTAGAGATAGAGATGTAGAAACAGGAAAACCAAGAAATGAACGTAGAGACAGAGGCGTTGAGACAGGCATGAAGGGACAGACGCGTTGAGAGAGAAGTGTAGACAGAGACGTAGAAACAGTGAGAAACCCAGAAAGCGTGTGGCGAACGAAAGTAATTTTCAAAGACACATCGTTAGAGGCAGAGAGACAGCGATAGAAAGATCAAGAGATAGATCAGAAAGATCAAGTGGTGAACCAGAAAGATCAAGAGAAAGCGACATAGAGACAGAAACGTAGAGATAGAGAAATAGAGAAAGAAAAGTAGTGACAGAGACGTAGAGACAGAGATCTTAAGATAATGATAGAGGTCTAGAGACAGATATAGAGACAAAAATGTAGAGATAGAGACAGAAACGTAGGGGCAGTGTAGACAGAAAATGGAGACTGATACGTAGAGACAGAGACGTAGAGGTGGAAACGCATGGGCAGAGGCGGAGAAACCGATACGTAGGGATGGGCACAGAGAAATAAAAACGGAGACGTAGGGGCAGGGACAATAACTTACACTGAGAGAACCTTGGGGTCGAAGTCGTACTTAGTACATATAGCTGACGCACGGCTCGTCTAGCGCAGCAGCTTTACTAAATTTAGGAGAACTGGGTTCCCAAACCACGAGACGTCTGTTGTCTTTTGTTTTCTCGTACTACACTAGCGCAGCGAAAAATTAGGAAAGCAGTTGCACGACGGCTCTCGTGCGACAGTAGCGCATGAGGCGGTTGTTGTGCTACAGAGGTCATCCAGCCGTACCATAAAAAGGACAACGTTTTGTGTACATTTAAGGAAGTAGCCGTATTACCTAGTATACCGAAGCTCCAGAGGTTCTCTCAGTGTAGAGACAGAGATGTACAGACAGAGACGTAGAGATAAAGACGTCGAGATAGAGTCAGAAACGTAGAAAGAATGTGACAAATGAAAGTAATTTTGCTGCCTTTCTGTTTCTGCTCTTCTGTGTCTGTCTCTCTTTCTGTCTCTCTCTATTTCTATCTTTTGCTTTATCTCTATCACTCTGTCTGTTATTGTCTCTTCATCTGTCTTTTTCATCGTCTCTTTTTCTATTTTTTCATCTGTCGGTGCCTCTCCGGCTCTTACGTTTTGTCTCTGTCTCACCTCTTGGGTTTTCCTCGAGAAATTTGAATTTCTAGTTTATTGTACCAAGATCAAAGGATACTAATGCACTGTTGTACAAACCTTGCCAAACCACTATCTCTCTGTCTTCTTCTATATATTTATGCGTATCTGTATAACTCTGCGCTTCTGTCTTTATCTCTCTAGCCCTATCTCTTTGTCACTATCTCTGACTTTTCGTTTCTATCTTCCTATCTCCATCTAAGTCTCTTTGTATCTGACCTTCTGTCTCTTTGTAAAATAATAAAATTTATAACCAAGATTTTTTTAGAGTTTTGATAAGAAAAATAAAAAATAATCACTTCAATATATCAACTTTCATGGCATCTTTCATCAGATACCGACGAAATGCATAAAAACTTGCATAAATTGTTATGTGAAACTTATGTCTCAAAAATGACCATCGGAGATGAGAGTAATTTTTGAGGTCCCACGTGTGAATGCAAGAAAATAAAATGAATCTCTGAAAAATCTATTCAACCAAGGTCTATATAGAACCATCGTCTGATACTGAAGCAACGAAATGTACCAGTATCTATACTTACTTTCTACACGTGGAATAACTAGCAAAATTCAATCGCCGTTCGCGCGTACTATTTCGTTTTTGAGGTTATGAACGGTATTTTTTCCCTTGTTATATATAATGTACTATTTCGTCATACCTAAGCTGAAAAAACCACATTCGCGTTTTGAGCCAGGGTATGGCGGAAATAATTTTGTATTCTATTTAAATTATTTAGTAGTTCTAAATACTTGAGTTTCAAAATTCAAATTCAGCATATCTTAGCGCCTATTTCATAGAGACCAATTCCCTGCTAAAAAAAAAAAAATCACGCGATTGTCGCGTGACCGATCGCGTACTTCATCTAAAATGATTTTCAAATCAAATAAAATTGTTTAGAACGCGAAATTCATAACTGAGATCATCTATTAAGGTCTTATCTTCCGAATTGTACCTCCTAAATAGGCCACCTCACTTATAAATTTTGCATTTTAAACAATTTTAATTTATTTGAAAATCAATTTTAAATGATGTGCACGATATTCTGTAATAATCGCGCGACCAATGACGCGATAATCGCGTCGGAAATAGGTCGATCATCATCAGTAGAATTAAATCATTTTTCAAATTCCTTAAAACATCCAGCTATTTGTTTTTTAAAGAGTGGAAATAAAGAAATTGTATAATATTCTGAATTAGGCAACTTATTTTAACAATTGTTATGTTAGTGTGAACCAAAATTACATTTTCATTTCCATCCATATTTTCTAGCGTCAAGTTTGAGTCGTGAGATAGCAATAATCACTATTAAAGTCTTGTACTTATTTCCAGATGAATTTCATGGAGAGCCTAGGAGGAAGGACTCCGCAAAACATGATGTTTTACATCCTCAAAAAGATCATAAGCGAAAACTTATGACACGGGCGAACCAAAAACTCAATACGTTTTGAAAATCTTCGAGTGACCAAGTGTATCATAAGTAAATAATTAATTTAAAAAAATATTAAATTAATTACAAAAATGTGAGAGGAAGCGAGAGAAGGAGAGCAAAAAGGTATAAGATGGGAAGATAAAGAGAGGGATCGTGTGTGTGTGTGGGAGAGAGAGAGGAAGAGAGAGAGAGAGAGAGAGAGAGAGGGAGAGAGAGAGCAAGAGAGAGAGTGCGAGAGAGAGTGGGAGAGAGAGGGAGAGAGAAAGAGAGAAGGAAAGAGAAAGAGAGAGAGAGAGTGGGAGAGAGAAAAAGTGTGAGAGAGTGTGAGAGAGGAGGAGAAGGAGGAGGAGGAGCAGAAGGAGGAGGAGCAGGAGGAGGAGATGAGGATAGATCAGTATTTATGTGACCACAAGTAAAATCGATAGGTTCAGTCTCCGTATTTCATGATTACAAATATCCAAATATCATACCAAAAACTGATTTTATTGCCCTCGTATTTTTCAACTCCGTGTGCGAAATTTTACTTTTCATCCCTGTTTATAGCGTATCAAGTACACAATTTGCGCATTGATTACTTCGCCCATAGTTTACGTTACACGTGTGCGGAGGCGATTTACACATTCGTTTATGAACAAACACCCGTACGTACATCGCCATTTCGCGCTGTTGCGCACTCAAAATCCCGTTCATTCTTATTCGTATCTATTATGAATTTTAAACCTGTAGTCTATTCCTGCAGCTGAATAAGTAACTTAATCTTGTTGCATAATGTCTCTTGTACTTCTAACCATTTAGGGCATTTCGCCGTCACTTTCCCGCATGGAATCGATAACAAGTCAATACATATTTAATACAGTAGTGTTGATCGTGAAATAATCGAACATAGAAAGTACTTTTAGATCGACTTATTCCTTCTATCTCTTTGTTTAATAACTCACCTATGATTATTTGGTAAACCCGCTTTTGCTTACTGTATATGTCACTATTCGTGGATGGTTTATCTACGTATTCTATGTCGCCCAAGAAATTTTCCTCAGTTTGCTTGTACTTAGTTTTGTTTCGTTATCATAAATAAATTCATACACGTTTGAGCTGATTGTTAGCAGATGAAAGTTTGACTATAGTTGTAAGATCTAACATCAATGCCATGCTATACAGCAGCATCTTTAGATAAAGTGTAAAAATTTATATCTAATGCTACCTTCAAAGTGGCGTTCTACAAATTTTTTAAGCTCATTCTCCAATTTTATTCCACTTGTTCTAACTCACATGACATCAGGTAATAATAGCAATATCTATTATTTACTTGACGATGCATTCTCGACATTTATTTCATTAATCAGCAATTTCTGTTCATTGCAACCAGTTTTTACTCAGAGAAACCCGTCAATTTGAAGATTTAAAATAAATAGTAAAATATCAATTAAAATAGTAAATAGCAATTGGCATAATTCTATTCGTTCGGGCTCATAGATATTCAGTGGTAAATAAATAACAGTTAATTAAGTCTTTGATTAGTGACAGCGCAAGGATAAACTAGATAATTGAAAAGAAAATGTATATTATCCTAACTAACCGTTATGTTTTTTAAAGAAAGATTATCTTTATTATTAATCTGAATTAAAATAATCTGACATGCTAATATAATTGTAGGAACTGTAAAGAAGAAGTATCCAAAGATACCAGACGCTGACATAAGAAAATACATAAGCGGGTGGTTATCTCAACTTAAGCACAAGGGGAAACAAGAAGCGTAAGTTTCTTAACTATAAGTGAATTTTGAGTCTTATTACAACTAGCAAATTTCAGATAATCATAGAATATTTCACTTTTGAGACTATCGCTTTTTTATGACAAATAATCTAATATTAATAAATCAGTCATGAATTTAATAAATCATACTTATTATTTTCAGAGTACCAAGTGAAAGTGAAAATGAAGAGCTTGAATCAAGAAATAATAAAAATTAAAAATTTTGAACGTTAATGTTCAACTTAATAAAATGTTATATGTTCATTAATATTAATTACTTTTCTTTAACAAACCTTAGTTACATCTTAATATATTATTATTTCTCTGTAGATAAAAACGTTAGCCTCTCTAAATCTGCATAAAATATACATTACAAAAATTTAAGAAAATCAACGATCAACAAAAACCACAATATTGATAGTAGTTTTGACAATATTCGTACAACTTTCTTATTTAAAGTATAAAATATCTGTATATCGACTTAGAATAGGCAATACTCTAATGTTCCTATAGTATTAATCAATGTTCTGACGATATTTGACCTGTACTACTTTTCGATTAACAATATTAAACATGTAACGTCGGCAGAGAAGAGGATGGGGAGGGGGCGGGGCGGCGCTATCCCAAATGAGATTTAGAAACGGAGCTATTTTATATGACCGGACTACAAGAAGATATTTTAAACAAGTGCTGTAAAAGAAGCTATTCGCAGTAAACGTGAAAGAAGGAACTGTGAGGCAAATCATTTTTTTTAATCTTAAGTTCGCATTCCAGTGGATATTTAAAAAATAACGAAAAATATATTTGAAGTATTTTATATCTATAATACTTAAAATATATTTTTCGTAATATTATTTATAAGTTTCTCACCCAAAATTGATATAAAAATGGTTTTTAAAATATTGCTGTTATATTCATAATTTGTTTCACAATATTGGTATGACGTGATCTTTTATCGAGAAGTAAGCTTTCGTCTATGAAACAGGAAAAAAGTAAGGATAATAAATTATTGCTGTAATATTTATTAACGTCTTCATTATATATCTACAACTTTATTGTTTTAAAAATCTTTCCTTCTTTAATATGGAATAAATAATAATATTCTAATGTTAATGTAATCTCGTTAATTAGCAATATCGTTACAAAATTATGGTAACGATTGTAAATTAAACCGGTCCAAGAACAAACCTTCCTTTTGTATTGGTACATTATTTATAAACATTTGCACAATATTGATACAGTATTTGTGTTATTTGTATAAATTTTCTGAACTCAATCGATATAACAAATTGTTTTTAAAATATTGCTGTTATATACATAAATCGTTTCACAATATTGGTATGACGTTATCTTCTATCGAGAAGTAAGCTTCCGATTATGAAATAGGAAAAAAGTAAGGACAATAACATATTATTATAATATTTATTAACGTTTCCATTATATTGCTACAAATTTATTTTCTTTTAAATATTTTCTCCTCTCTTATGGAATAAATAATAGTATTCTAATGTTAATGTAATCTCGATAAATGTTTTAGCAATATCGTGACGATGTTATCGTGACGAACATTTGCACAATATTGATACTGTATTTGTGTTATTT
>UXGD01007228.1:0-11261 GCA_900474315.1 Torymus auratus | reverse complement strand
TTGAAGATACAAAATCCAAGGTTTTCCCGATTTTCAAAAAAATGGACTTATGTCGTTATGCCTCGGAGCCACAGAAACAGTCATCAGATACTTAAAAAAAAGTAATTAATACCAAATTATAATGAATTGTAGTGAATAAAAAAATACTTATATGAAACCTTTGTATTTATAATTTTTAAGCAAATTATAAATCAACTTAACATTACAAAATATTTATAAGGTTTTGAAATGGATTAAAAAATGAAAAACATCAATAAGTAATATGAGTACAAAAATATATTTATTGATAAAATTTACATATTATTTTATAAAATCTTTTTAAATAAATTATCACAATTGTTAGTGAAAATTCTAAGATGAAAAATAAACCAAAAACATTTTATATAATTGCTTTTTTTTTTATAAATGCATTCTGACATTTCTTAAATTTATTAATTATTTCACAAACACAAATTGATTCATTCTCTAAATCTCGTTTAAAACTTAAGAGGAGTTGGCATTTCTTCGGGATGATCATGAAGTACAGCCAATATATTTTTAGCAGTCATCACAGCCATGTCCCCACGAGTTTCAGTAGCTGCACTTCCTAAATGTGGAATTATAACTGAAAGTACAAAAATGATTAATTTTGTATTTAATATTATTTTATATGTAAATTTTCATTGTATTCCACATACCACAATTTTCGAGTTTAAGTAATTCACTATCTAGGGGTATAGGTTCAGGAGTCGTCACATCTAATCCTGCAGCTCTTATTGTACCATTTTTTAAGGCTTCTATCAATGAAGGTTGATGAACAATTTCTCCACGACTAATATTTATAAAAATTGCATTTTTTTTCATTTTCTCAAATGTTTCCTTTTTAAACATTTCCCTGGTTTCTGGCACTAGAGCTGTTGTGACTATAACAAAGTCACTTTGTTGCAACAAACAATCTAATTCAGTTTTTTGTGCTTGAAGTTTTGTTGCCTCTGGCTTTTCAGAACGACTTGTATATAGAATTTTGGACACTCCAAAACCTCTCAAATATTCAGCCACTCTGAATCCAATACGTCCTAAGCCAACAATTCCAACAACTGAACCAGCAAGTTTTGGTCCAGTCATCCAAGATGGAGACCAAGCCTTCCACTCACCTCTACAAAAAAATTAAAACAAGAGAATTAATCAATTAACGATTACATTAAATTAAACGACATAAATTATGTTAATAAATACCTATAAATTGCTCGATTAGATTCAATCAGTCTTCTGGAAGTAGCTAGTAATAATGCCATTGTAAGTTCAGCAGTAGCATCTGTTAAAATTCCAGGAGTATAACCAACCGGAAGGCTTCGTGATTTGATTGCTTTTAAATCTAAATGATCCACTCCAACAGACATTGTTGCAATAACTTTTAGCTTGGACCCAGCAGCTTCCAAAACTTCCTCATCTATTTTATCTGTGAGTAGGCAAAAGAGGGCATCAACTCCTTTTATCCTTGAAATAAGTTCTTGTCTCGGAATTGGCACTTCTTGGTCCCAGATGTCAATATCACATCTGTTACAGAAGAAATAAGTAAAAAACATTAAAAAAAATAAAAACAAATATCAGAAGCTTTCATAAATTCAAATTCCAAAATTTTGCTCAAGTAAATGCTACAAAAATGTACGACATGCACAGTTTAACAACAAAATGTCGCTCGACCACCCTCGTTCAAAACTACATTTTTATCTTCTTTATCTTCTTCATTATATAAAAAACTTCCTACTCACTCATCCCGCAGTAGTTTCAAGCCGACTTCGGGAACATCGGCGCGGGTCACCAACACCTTAGGTCGCGACATGTTTGCGTGCTCCACCCTTGTCACGTACGTCCTTTTCAAGCTGTTGCAGTTTCGGCTGCTCTTCAATGTAATATGAAAGGTTGGCGGCACACTGCTAATGGCCCGGATCACATTTCGAAACATGTTGCTGATTCGTATCTTTATCACGACTTGCCGAGTTGCAGCAGACGATGCGGTTAAAGTTCGGTCAAGCAGGCGCCATTTTTAATTCTCTTGTCAGCTGATAGGCCGTGAGTCATAAGAGCGAGCGAAACCGTTGTAAGATCATCGTTCATCGCCCATTGTGAAAGAGTAGGATGAAAGATTATAACAGGAACCAATAGAATTTCAAAGCCGATCGTAGAAGACAACTTTTGGATGATGGCACTTTATGTGGAGGCAGTGGAGGTGATATATTTAAATTTCTAATCTCTAGATAGTGCTAAAGTAACAGACGATTTTGAATAATAACCTGTCATGATAACACGAGCTTAGTCTTTAAGTGAGAGATTCTCTTAATTAAAATCGAAATCAAAACAACTTTTTGTTGTAAATTAATAAATTAAAATTTATTTATAAACTATTTCGTTTAATTCCAGTTTAAAAATTGTACATTATTTATAACAATTTTAATATTATCAACAATATTTATACAATATACAATGATATCTTAGTCATTATACTTAAAAAAATAAACTATTTTGTATAAAAATAATTAAAATAATTTTTAAGTTAAGAAGTGAGATTTCTTCTTAATCGAGCAGCAAGAAGGGTATTTTTCATAAGCATTGCTACAGTCATTGGTCCCACTCCACCAGGGACAGGAGTTATGTGTCCAGCAATTGTCTTTACAGTATCATACTGAACGTCACCAACTAATCTCGACTTGCCATCCTCTGTCTTGACTCTTGTAATACCAACATCGATGATGCAAGCCCCTGGTTTTATCATTTCCTTGGTTACCAAACCAGGCAGTCCCGCACATGTTACAACCACATCTGCAACCTTTGTGTATCTTTCAAGTTCAACACGTGGTGTGTAGCGATGGCAAATTGTTGTTGTCATGTCAAGTCCAGGTGTTTCCCCTGCAAAAAATTATATTTTAATTTAGAAATACAGAACACAGTTAAATTTATATATTAGTATTAAATATTTTTTACCATTTCCGTCTGAATGCAGCAATAAAGCGATGGGGAAACCAACATGCTTTGATCTTCCAATAACTACAGCATTCTTGCCAAAAGTAGGCACTTTTGATCTAACTATCAATTCCTTAACACCCAAGGCGGTTGCAGGTATGATGCTATTATTGTTTAGTGCAAGCTTTCCAATATTTTCTAAATGAAATCCATCTACATCTTTAGTAGGTATGACAGCTTGACAGCATTCTCTTTCACTAATATGTTCAGGAACTGGCAGTTGTATAATAATACCATCAACTGTAGGATCTTCATTCAATCTATGAACATGCTCAAACAATTCCTTTTGCGATATATCATCTGTAAATCTCAAGGTTTCACTTTCAATTCCTACAGTCTTTGCAGCTTTGATTTTCCTTCCAACGTATGCTTTGCTGGCTGGATTCTCCCCTACCAGTATGGCTATTAATTTTGGCCTTTTCTCACCAGCTCTGGTCCACTGGTCAACCTCGGCTTTGACTTCTTCCAACACTTGATCAGATATTGCATTGCCGTCAATAATTGCCGCATCACATCTAAAACAACTCCCATATTCCGTTTAAAAACTCTTATTCACAAAATAGGAAATATATCTTAAAAATTCCCTTATACTCACAATCTGTTAGATGTGTGCAGCCCTCTGGAGCACAGCTGACTAGCAAGTGGCCTGATCACCTTCCAAATAGACATCTTTCCACAATGAACCATAAAAACCCTCCCAGAAATTCTCAAAATGTCACTCTCACTCTATGAATCACTGTGCGCTCAAGTACTTTCCCATTGCTCCGTTTTCGAACTGATGCTCCACTACACATATACCTGCAGAACGCCGACTTTCGTAAACAATGCGGCCTAACCTTACCCCGGTAGGTACCTGTGCGAATATACTTTTCTGCATGCGCGCGCGTTCGGTTAAAAAGAGAAAAGAAAAGCTCGATGGTCGCACGTGTATCCTCCCGTGCAACACGCGTTCTAATGTGGAGCGAACGCGTGCGTGTCGAAATTCCTATCACCCCCCGCGGGGAAAGCGAATGCTGATAAGTGGACGCGCGCGACGTTTCTTCATTTCTCTGTCCGAGTGGAATACTCTTAGGAGATAATTTTGGAGAGGAGATAATTTTTTGTGTGGACCGGTGGCTCGTCATATCTTATGGAACCGCCGAGGAAAATATCTTACCGTGCGGGAGTTAGAGTTATAGCATAAATAGCAGATCGCGTGAGTTACTGCAATAAATAAGATTTACTTATAACCATTTAGCCATTATTAATGTCATTATAAAGAATCTTTTATATTCATGCTGTTCTATAGTAATGATAAATCAATGAAATTGAAAATATTAAAATAATAAAATATTTCAATGTCAACGTACATATGCTTTATAGTTATACTAATTATCAATTAACATTTTATTTTTTAATAAAATGTTATATGCAAAAAAATAATAATAAAAGTAAAAAAATAATTATTAGTAGGATATATGTTAGGAGTACGATTAAGTATGTAAAGTTATTGATTAAAAACAGAATGATTCTCTCATACACCTATAATATATAATTTCTTTTACCGCCTTTTTCATAAAATTTTTAAAATAAAATAATGAGACAAATTATATTATACACATTAAATATTATTCACAAATTAAAGCAAGATTTTATACAAAACCGTATATCTACAATATATATATCAGTCTTAACATCATATAAATTATCAATTTTATTGTATAATTATATTTAAAAATAAACACGCAAACACATAGATATCTATTAAAATATATATCTTATCACCTTACTCACACCCACACTTATAAACGCATACAGATTTCCAAATTTTCACAATAAGTTCCACGCTGAAACGCACACTCACAGCTCTATTATATATATCCACATCCATTCGCGAACCGCAAAACGCAATCTATAATCTCTATCCGATCAGCTCATTCACCCTGTTCTGGTAGCATGTGAACAATATGCGCTTGTACTCGAGCGCAACCTGGAGCCTGTCACTCAAGCCAATAATACCCCTCCCCACAACGACGACATCCGCGCCCGCTTCCACCATATCCATAGGCGTGCTGTAATTCTGGCTCAGCTCCTCTTTCGTATGTCCGAGCTTCACCCCGGACGACATCTGTATCATACCCGGATCGTCGAATACGTTCCTCTGGCACATGTATCCGGCTATAAGGTCGTCATTTTTGCCCATCTTCACAGCGAAGCTGACGTACTCGCCGTTGGTAAGCGCGCCTTTCGCTGGCAGCTCGGCGACGATGAAGATGCCACGTGGCTCCTTGATAGAATTCAGACACGTCCTGAGGCCTTCAATGACGCAGGGTCCTACCACCGGATGCACGGTGAAGAGGTCCGCCCACTCGGCGATCCGGTATATACCCCGACGACATTGTCGCGAGATCACCGAGCCTTTGTCGGCGAACTTACGGTCCTCCATTATGAGGAAGCGGTGACGATTCGCGAGGATCCGCAGACTCTTTATAAAATCATCGTCAAAGTCCTCGATTATGTCGGAATGCAGCTTGAAGATGACGATATGCGGGCCTATGATGTCGGCGAGGGATAGGAGATCGTGGCTTTTGGTGAGGTCGGCTGCAAGGCAGATGGTCGTGCGCTTCTCTGCCATCAAGCGCAAGAGTTGCGCGCCTACAGGGTTGCGCGCCGCTGCCGCCCGGGTATAGAAGTCGGTCGCCAGGCGTTCTGGAGATAAACAGTTTTAGTTATTATTATTTCGTTGTTTTTTTGCAACAAATGCTTTACGCTAAACATTATACTGAGATATTCAATACCCAGTCGTTAGCAATAATTGCAGGAATCCGTCTTTTTTTCATTTAGTTTTGAATTTTAAGAAAAAAAATCTCTTTGACATATAGTATAGTTCTTTACTGAATCTATATAGCGTATCAAAGAGATATTTTCTCAAAATTCTAAACTAGATGAAAAAAAGACGGGTCCCTGCAACATCAGTCTCACGTCTTGGTGATATGTTTTTTCTTTTCAACTGATCAAGTTATATCAAACTTATAGACATGCGCTCTATTTCTATTATATACACGATGTCCTTATTGAAAATAATTGACTATATTTTTCGCGAGTTGATTTAACGAAACAAAGGAAAGTTATTATATACATATTAAATTCTGAAAAACAGTAATTATATATAACTATCTAAGAGAAAAAAGAAGAATCTTCTATTCCTCGAGTATATAATACTATATATACTTACGAGTCTGATAGTTCTTCAAGTCTGTCGGGGCTCTAGCAATGTATGCCATCACCTTATGCACCGTATCGTCGGACAGCCGTCCCTCTTCGTTCAAGTACCTCAGCAACTCTGACATGGTGAATAAACTCTTGAGCTCTATCCCCAGCTCCTCAAGACTCTTGTACGCTCCTTGCTCGCGATCAACGATGACAAGCACAGTATTGACCTGTAGGCCTTCCTGAGCGAGATCACGTGCCGTCTCGATTACAGTTGTTCCACTGGTGACGATATCGTTGACCATGAGAATCCTCATTCCCTTCTCGTAAATGCCCTCAACCTTCTTGCGTATGCCATAAGCTGGCACCTCCAGGCGACGTAGGACCATCGGTAGGCCTTCCTCTATACCGAGGATCGAGCCTATCAGGAGACCTACGTAGGGTACCCCGCAGACCTGGTCGTAGGAGTTTCTGTCGTCGATCAGCTCCGATAGTAGACGCGAGATTTTGACCTGGAGAAGGTTTTTGGTGTTATAGATGCTTTTTACAAGGTTTCAATAATTAGTTATACGTTACAAATTATTTTATCGTATATATAAGTACTAGCCTTTTAAAAATGAAGCTATAAATCATTACGCATCATGTGTATAAACCGAGAATCGCGTGTTTTGCTCTGCACTTACGTGATAAGATCAATATAACTTCATATAATGTATAATATGATTCACGTATACATAGAAATATAGATATGCCACACAACAGATACAATTGTGATACTTTTCTTATCGCTCATTTTTAATTTTAAGATTAGTTAATTTTTGTGATTCATATATATCATTTACGATTTTATAGTAGCGTAAACATAAGTTATCAATAATTGCAGCCAATTTTTTTAGAGTTTTAATTTAATAAAGGTAAAACTAAAGAATACCTTTATTAATCTACAAAATAGCCAATTTACAATAGCTGTAACTTTTTCTGGCACGATAACTATTTAGAATTGTTTGGAATCGTATATTACATGTAATATAACGAATGGTTTTAACGTTCATAAAATTTTCGGCACATTATAAATTATAATAACTTACCAGCATTTTTGGATGTCCTAATAGCACCTTAAAATCGATATAAATAGGACTTGCAATACCAATTCTAGTGACGAATTCACCGAATTTGAAGACTCCAATGTTATAAAACTCGATAGCAAGTTTTCTCAATTTAACCATTTGTTGTAGATCTGGTTTTGACGACATTGTTGATCTGTTAGTAGTCAAAATACAACGGATGAACCTGCCAATACAGATGGTATCAACGTTTTACAAATCCACGAGAAAATGATGCGTACTAATTAGTTCGATTTATAATTTAAACTTGTAGTAGTAAATATATAAGGTGAAAAGAAGAAAAACAATTACAAAGTGAGTAGGTAATAAGTATACTGCTATAGAAGCGAAATGTTTACAGACATTCAAAATAAGAAAGTTGATTGTCAAGAACATGTATTATTCTTCAAATTTGAAGGATACCACTGTAACAATATGCATTGTAAATGGTTGTAAATTTTGTTTTTCTCTTAAGTGCAGGAGAAAATTATAAAGTTTTCCGACTTGATAAAAACTACGCGATGATAGACGCTAGAATGCAAATAAGAAAATATTCTTTTGTTTTGTTTATATCCATTCCTGATCATATTCGTACAAGAACAAAAGAAATGCAAAACAAATCTCTTGTTACTATTTTTTCAGCTATATATAAGTACAATTTGAAAATGAAGAAGCAAAAATAAATACGTTTAATAAAAATTTCGTTGCCATTCTATTTTATTTTGTTGATGACATACGTTTTGCATTAGAATGTCATAAAAAAAAAATTTATTAACTCTCGTTGATATTTGGAGAATTAGATTAAAATGTGTAAGTATGTAAAGCTAAATAAAAAAAAAACTAAATTAGAAAAAAAATCAATAAAGAAGATCAAAAAAAGGCAATAAATGTTTGTCTAAACCAGCCTATTGAAATCAATGTTAATAGAAATATAACATTATTCTTAGGAATTTTATAAAGTGAAATATGTATTGATGATTATTTCGTAAGTCAAAAATCGTCTACAATGAGATATACTCTTACCATAAAAGTTATACCATTCAACTAACTGTAATTTAACGTTTAATTTACTTTCCTAATACTATTTTATCGGCGGAACATGTAAAAGTAATTAATATAAATAAAAGGATAATGATTTAGGCCTTGAACAAATTCAGTTGCCCTTCGTAATGCTGTAATACATCATTCTACAAAGTTTCGAGGCAAAAAAACAATGACACCTTTGTTTATTTTTGGAACCAATTTGGTCAATTTTCGTTCATTTTCGTTTCAAAAATAAAAGAAGGTGTCGTCGTTTTTTTGTCTCAAAACTTCAATGTATTAGAGGATTTATTTATTTATTTATATTTATTTATTATTTATTTATTTTACTTCAGATTACGCAGGGCAAGCGAATTTGTTTAAGACGCAAATCATTTTCCTTTTATTTATATTAATTATTTTGACATGTTCCGCCGATAAAACAGCGTTAGTGGTAAAGTAGTTACACCACCTTAAATTATACATATGATGCGAACAATTTTTTTTAATGAAATACATATGAATGTCAAACGTTAGTCTATAAAAATAAAATATTTTATTAAATACAGTAATAAAAACAGTTAATGGCTTATTGTAATTAATTTTTATTTTATTACAATTTTTGATCAAATGAAATCGCATATTACTTATATTTACATTTGCATATATATGCGTGTATTACACTGATATTTTCGAATATATAGTATCTATATTTAACATCATGTGAACGTTAAACTCTACACGTGTTCAACAATTATAAGCACATGATACTTGATAAAATTTTCATAGATTCTCATCATTATCTAGTAACAATTTTTATCAACCATAATGTACGTAAACAGTTTAGTACATGCAAAGTTTCCAAAAACTTTGCAATATTAGTTAACAAGCTGTTGTTCTTGCGCCTATCGCGGTATCGGCATTGCTATTATAACCGATTTTTCAATTTAATTTATTATTACTCGACGAAGCTGGTTTTATAATATAATATACTACGAAATATATTACTTTACATTGCCATCATGCGACCAACAACTTTTTTACGCTGATATATAGTTTATACATTCTAAATTTATAGAGAAATATACATTTGAGTCTCCTTGTACTAGATTTTGATTTGTGCACATTGTCTCGATAAAAAAAAAACAAATCGTTCTACAAATCGTCAATTAAAAATGAATTTATCGATAAAATTACAATTCGTATATTACTTCTTTACTTTCGTCTACAAAATTCACAGCATCACTATATAGCAAGCTTAAAGAGTCTTCTTAAACAGCATATAAGAAACATTACTTATAATTTAACAGCAGTTTCAGTTCCATCTCCATACCAACATCACAGACTAAAAACCCACGAACCCTCGTCCACCCGCGTACACAACGAGGTAGCACCATAGTTTGTTATATATCCTCCACTTCCGCGGTCTCGCGAGAATCCACTTCATCGAGCTTAAGAAAAAATCCATAATAATCATCCCTATACAGTCATACACAGAAGGCAATTCTTAGCGGTGACTGGCCGCCGCGCGTCACGCGATCTGCGACGTCAGGTCGAGCTTCGTGCGCTTCGTCCTTGCCTTCAGCTGCTGCTGCTGCTGCTGGTGCTGATGATCCCTGGATGTCAGAACGGGCAACGTGAACGATCCTTTACTGTTGTGATTATTATTATTGTTGTTGTTGTTGTTATGTGATTCCATCGACGAAAGTAGGCCTTTGTGCTCGAGGCGGCGAATATACGTGGCGTTAGGCGCGACGGTGCTGGGTCCGATGAAACAGAGCTCACGTGGCCTCGTTAGGTGTTGTTGCTGCTGCTGCTGCTGTTGTTGCTGTTGTTGCTGGTGACGTTGGGTGTGATGAGGTTCCTGATGACTGCGTTGCTGAGTGTTGATGTCCGATGAGGGAGAAATGGGCTGAGGCGCGGTGTCTGTCGGTTTGTGCAGGTTGTGAGCGGAGTCTCGTACGAGCTTCATCTGCCACCTGGAATTAATAGTTTTAGGGGATCAGATTTTCATTCTTTAAGAAAGTTAAAGGTGCACTTTAAAGTATGAAGCAATTGTTAAAGTTGTAATAGTTGGGGATTATTCGCAAGAGAAAAACTAAAGATTTCGCAATAAATGTCACATTGATCACGAAGAAGATTGTTAATATTCTTTGCACACGATTCCTTGTAATTCTAGCTAAGCTATAAATTTCTCCTACAATAATGAATATTAGCTGTATTTAATCCAACATAATAAGAATATATATAGTCATAAACTAATCTATATAATCACTCTTAGTATACTTTTAAAAAGAACATTCATATTTTAATAGCCTGAATTAATCGATATCATGACTCACTATACGTTATATACATTATTTAGAGACGTTTTAATGTATATATGGATTAACGTTTAAATCCGTAGGTGCGTGGTGTGTACAATATAATGAAACTTTAATGCGACGCAAGGAAGCTTTCAGATCATTGTTGATTGTAGATTAAAGACAGCCGTTGATCGTTCAATCAATTTAAGTATATACTATATGACTTTTACTTCTTTAATTATACAATTTCTAATAATAGCTCTCACTGTTCTTATCGGTATTTTTATAATGATGCCTAAACCGTTTTATCATCATACTTTCCATTTCAATGAAATATAAGCATGTTACAAAAATACACGATTCCGATAGCCATAGCCATATGTGGCTCATAAAAAAGATACTGCATTTATGAGATTCGAATCCAGTCAATGTAAAGCATTCAAGTACATGAGGAAATCTCAAAAAAGTAGCACTTATCTCCAGTTAAAATTGTTAACAATTTTGTTTGAATGCACACCTTCGCGACAAGGTTGTTCTCATTTGATAGGTCATAACATATCCGAAAACGCTGGTGTTCAATCAAAAACGACTTGGAGACACCTTTTTATAACAAAATCCATTTTTCTTATGGGAATTTAACATG
>UXGD01007227.1:0-11265 GCA_900474315.1 Torymus auratus | reverse complement strand
GAGAGAGAGAGAGAGAGAGAGAGAGAGAGAGAGAGAGAGAGAGAGAGAGAGAGAGAGAGAGAGAGAGGGGGGGGGAGCGACACGGCCAGCATTTATCTCCTCACGCTGTGTAGAGAGTTACAGGTAGATAAGAAAAATGACAACTCGTCACTTGAGAAATGACATTGTATATCCCTAAAAATTGCCTACAATCTTCTTAACCGACGTATATCTTGGGATGACTAACAGGAAATGTACCCCGTTTATAAATATACGGGTACAATGAAAACACATCGACATACTTGATCTTTTCTCCATCTTTGCGATCGAACAATTTCATGGTGTTATCTGTACATACACCGACAAAAGCATCTCGAGCATCCAAAGGTTTTCGTTTCCAGTTATCGATGTTTTCTCAAACAAAGCATTGAGGCTGATCATTTTGTGAGAGTTCAGTGTCAAAAGCGCATTTCTTTTGTTTTCTTTCGTTATTTTATTTGACCTTATCTTATCGCTACTAGCTAGTGTTCTTTCGTATCTCGTGTCCATCGAATCACCACTCGTCAAACCTCTACCTCTATTGATTCTGAAATAGCGAGGGCACCCGTGCCAAAAACAACCGTAAAATTAAAGTACTATAGCTCTGTGCTTTTCGTTGGTTCGCGGTTGTCTGTAGCCATCAACAAGCATGCCTCTCAGTAACCTTCTCTCTTTCGAACATCCTGCATGCTCGATGAAGTATTGAAATTTTCTCTTTTCCATCCAACAAAGCCATTGCACAGCTTTTTCAGACTGGTTGTCGCACCACCTAAACCCGCGCGGTGGAACGATACCTATTTGATTCTCTTTTAAGAAGTTTTTGCGAAACACCCGCATACATGTATAGTTGTACATTCGGTAATAGGATTTACATCAAGCTTTCTAAAAGTTTTTCGAAAAACTAAGCAAGCTAATCTTAAAATTTTTACGTCCTGTTCACAATACTTTACAATTTCGTTTAGAAAATTAAACTTACAATCACTCATTGATTGTTCATTATACCACGTCAAAAACGTTATCTTTCCTTGATGCACATACTGCCCGGTGAGTATACTTTCACAGGCGGAAGTGGTCCCTCATACGACTGATTTTCAGTTGTGTTAAGCAAATGTGAAAAAACACCTTTTTCGATTTCTTGTAGTCCGTAGGCTTTTGGCAAACTACTTAATGGCACGTGGAAATAATTTAGACTATCAATAAATTTAACATTCACAATCGCTATTAAGAGAATCTTTGATCCATTCATTATGACAGATGGTTGAATGTGTTTATCACTGTATCGTTCGACAATGTATTGGAATATAAATTGCGCGTCAAATTCTTGTGCATTGTGAGCGATGCAAACTATTTACTTAAATTGTTGTCTTGGAGCTAAAGCAAGATCAAGCAACTGTTTAACTGGTGATTCTTTAAACACGTATTCACGAATTCCACAATGATTGCATCTAACAGAAATGTCGTCAATCTCCAGACAATGAGTACACACTTGCTGTACCACGCATAAATTTTGAACATGAATTTTTTTTCTTCGTCACCTAATACAAGTGTTGTCTGTTGAGTTTCAAAGTCATAGAATAAGAATAAAATATCTCGCACTTTTTCTTTCCTTTTAATAGGTTTGTTGAACTAGGATGGATATTTTAATTAAGAAACTGAGGTTTAACTTAAAATAAAGGAGAATTTATCACTTTTAATAATATGATCAGTGCGCCCACTCTCTAATAACCAATTTATTATATCATCATTCTCACAATTTTCGTTATGCCCCGTTACATGATTTACTTCACTTATTCTGTTATTCCTATACTTTTCGCAAGGGTTGGTATAAAAATGATTCAAGTCATTGGTATATTCATTATAGCCTGTTACCTGATTTATTTGTTGATTACGTGCCAGCAATCCCTCTTGGGGGATCCCAGTTTACCAGTCATAACATTGTCCTTTCGTCTTCGTTGTTTTTAGTTGTTAAGTGCCTTTCTTTTATTTTTCATTTTTTATAGTCTACTGTTCTCTGATCTGCAATTAGATCTAGGAAATCTTCTATATAACTATAGCTTGGTGGCAAAGTTCTGAGTAGATATCTCATTTGTTTTGATTCCTCTAGTTTTCCACCAGCTGCTTTAAATTCGTTTGTTCTCTTTTCAAATTCGATGAAAAATTCCTCCACTGTATTGTAATTATTTAATTTGAGTTCTTCAATTTTTCGTCTACATATTATCTGTAGAGCTGTAGACTTAGTCGTATACATCTTGTCAAATTTTTGTATCATAGCAAACGCTGCTGTACATTCGCCGACATACTCTGTTCATCTGAGATTGTACTTATTAGAATAGTCCTTGCTTTTAAATCTTATTTGTCCGAATCAGCATTTTTATCTGTATCACCTATATTTCTCGTTACTGGACCTTTATATTCTAATAAAGTCATTAATCTTATTTTCCAGCTTGAATAGTTTGCACACCATCGAAAATGGGCATCATGATTTCCTCTATTTTAGCTTGTCCGGCCATTTTAATATCACTGGTACTTATATTCACATATACTTGATTTTTGAGTATAATAATTCTCTTCAGTTCCTTTAAGAATATTTTCCGAAAATGATTTTTTATCTCCTTAAAATTTACACATGCTCTATATCGACACTTTATCACGTGTGTCACTTGCCAACTCTAATCCATTTCTAACATCTTATTTCTTTACTGATTTTTCTCAAAGCTATTTCTTGAATTCAATACTCGTTGTGTTGTTCCACTTCTATTAAACAATCTTTTTTATTTATCACTTAAACTTTCGTCGGTCCATTAGACTTTTCACTAACCTCATTATTATGCATCTTTCAAATTTCAATTTTTCATTTCCTCAAAGGTTAATGCAAAATTTAATAAAAAATTCCAATGCTCTGCTACGATGTTTAATTGGGTAGATGTTTAAATAAAGAAACTGAGGTTCAACTTAAAACAAAGGAGTTTATTTAATGTGGCTTATTAGCCAAGTCGGCGACACGTCCGTTCACATTTGAGTCTTGCTGTACAGAAAGTCATTGTACAGTATATTATAGATATATTATGTCGCGAGGCATGTGCAGTATGCTTGCTCTCGCGTAAGGTCGTTTGGTTGCACGAAATCGCAGTAAACCAAGAGATGGCGCGATGAGTCCGATTTCGTAGTATAATCAAGATTATAATATTTACTATTTATTACAACAAGGTTGAATGTGACACAGATGTCTAAGCGGTAATCTTAATCGTCATGTTTTGCAATACGATATACCGCATTCATGTTTAAAAGTTTTGTTATTTTTTTCGGAAATAGTTTTGAAACATTTTTCACATAATTTAGTTGTATCGCACACGCTATTATTCTTACCATATGATCCTTTTTTAAAATGATTTTAAAAACAATCATCACTGAAACATGTCCTGTACCATAAGTTGTACTTTTTAATGCTTCCTAACGCAGTGCACGGTGGTAATATCCTAATAGGCTATATTAATATAAATTAGAACACTGGTTTGGGCATCGGTGTTCTTTAACATGCCAATACCTTTTATTACACCGTATACAGTAACCGGCGGCTCCGGTAGCGCAAACCAAATTTAGTATAGGTTGATAGTGGATGTAATTTTCATAATACATAATTCGTAATGTATCAGTAATACGTCCATGTGTATCTACAACAAAGCGTGTTCCATCGTAAAGGGGTGGATAACCACGGACAAAATTTCTAAAAGAGTACACAAATACAGCTGTAGCACGTGTAGCAAAAAAGATTTAAAAACGATGAATTTCTTCGAGACCGCATCCTCTTATTTGATCCTGAACATTTGCTAAGTTTAAAAGTTCCTTGGCTGCTCTTTTTTGAATGGTTCCATTGTTTCGATGAAGAAGGTTCCAGTAATTGTACAATCTCCACGTTCGTATTTGACCTCTGACGACATAAGCATAGGCTGCTACCTCTCACAATGGCACCGTTAATTGACAATCTATCACTAATATAAAAGTTATTTGAACTTTGAATTGCACTTGATAACAGCCTCCAAAGGTCTTCTATGTAGAAATTTTTAATCGGTATAAATGAAAGCCATGAAGGACCGTGGTTGAATATTTCACTATTTATCATTACTCCTATAAAGTCGATAGCATCCCCATGAGCACAGAGTTGTCTGTGTAAGTCCTTTAAACAATCTTCGAACCATATATAAACATTCACGTTCGCCGGTGGTTCATCTAATCTTCCACGTATATCTCATCCTTCATAACTAAAGCGGTGATAGTGGCGCATTATTTCGCTTTCAACGATGAAACATGATCTCGATACTTCACCATGCTGCAAATAAATATCTGTAAAATAATCAATTTTATTATTTTTTTAATTATTAAAAAATTTATACATCCTTACTTTCGTCATTTCTCTCTTCAGCTGTATCAGTTCCGCTGATGTTACTGCTAATTGTACTGCTACTGCTACTGCTACTGCTACTTCTGCTGCTGCTACTACTGCTAGAGTCAAAATTATAGCGTTTCTGGATGAAGCTAATGAAGCTTCTGTGACTAAAGTATTGAAATGTGCCATAATTATATTGTGAACAATATTATTTTATTTTGACAGACTCAATACTTACGGTTTGATATAATTTTATTATGATTGTATACACCGCTCGTATGGGCTAGGTTATGGATCATCAGCTGTGGAAGGCCCTGGTTGTGGATCGTCTTGATATAATCACTGAGGAGAATAGATGCAATTTAATTTATTGAAAGATAAAAGAAAAGATATTTATAATGAAAAATGTAATACATACAATGACGTCTCATTCCCGCGGCTTGAAAATCGGTGTATTCGTTACGTTGTCTTACCGCTTTAACAACGATTGACAGAACATCTCGATTACGAAACAATCCGATACTGTGCATGTAATTGATTGTTGATATCTCGCAATGCAGAAAAGGAAATGTAATTTTTCGCATAATACAACCAAAGACAGCCTTTCCAAATCACTAAACCACACAGGGCCAAGTATTGTACGAATGTGTGGTTTGCGATTTCTTACGATGCGTAAAACAAGTCCCAAATTTTAACAAGATGGCTTACACTGGCTCTAACCATTTTAATGGACGATCTTTACGAATCGATTGTTTAACCACTGATGAGTTTAGCTGACGTTCTCCTATAAATATACTGGCACTGCATGTGCTCTTTTGGCGCCATAGCTGCAACCAATGAGATGCTTTCCGCTAATCCGCGTATTGGTACACCAGTGCCACCACGCTTAACAAGCTTAGGTTAAAGAAATTCAAAGACGACCGTGTTAAGCTTACTGTTACCTGTTTTGCTAGCTCAGCACCCAGCGTAACTACTCGTGAGAAAGTAAAAAATGAGTGTATGATTCATACAACTCAGAGCTTGTATGTGCTTTGCTGTGACATCATGCGCGCAGCTGTAACAGTGTGTTGGGATGATTGTATTGTCATACGAATCATAGTTCGCGCTCATGTATACTATTTACCTCCATTAGAAATGCTGACTCGTAATTTAAACATTACATGTAAGATCTGTTGGCTACTGGATGCATCATCGCAGTCGTGATAGTATTAAGAGTGTCTTCGTAGTGAATATAGCTTAAAGAAATTTGTAGACGAACGTCCCTGCACGCTATTAACTGTTTAGCTGCGATTACATTCATGCAGCTTCGCGTGAGAAAGTAAACGACGATTGCATGATTCATACCGTCAGGTGCTCAGTTATTTTTTTACTGTGTCAGCACCCGCGCAGCTGCGAAAGTGTCTAACGATGCTCTCATGTCTGCTGTTTTCTTCTATTCAAATATGCTGACTCGCGATTTGAACTGCACATACACGATCTGACTACTGATTGTATCATCGTGGCTCCCACTTATCAGTTCGCATTTATCTCTCTGTGTGGTCACAACGCCTTTCGTCAGTTTCCGTTGGTGGGGTGAAGACCTGCATCCAATCAGTTTATTCTGTGGTCGGCGCCCGATCAGCTTATTATGTGGTATAGTGATCATCTTCCCACACCCCACAATGCAGCGACCAATCAAGATGTTGGTGTCGTCATCATCAGCAGTGTATGCAGTATCCAGATAATTTCGCCGTATAAACCGTGTCTCTCTAGTGAACTTTGCGAGTACCATGTGTGTGCTATGTTTCGTGCATATCTCTTGGATTGTTTGGAATCTGGATTTTTATGTGTGTTCATTTGCCATGGTGTGGAGAGGTTTTGCATAAAAGTTATGAAATATACCATAAAAAGCCCATAGGTAATAAAGTCATATAAATATTATTACGTTATTATATAAGCACCATCAAAATTCCATTGATCTGAAAAGTTTTTTCTGTAAAATGCATTTACTGTGATACAGAGAGGTTATATACAAAAATATATCTCTCTCGCTCTCTCGCTCGCTCTCAGCCTTTTGCTCTCTTCCTCTTTCTCTCTTGCTCCCTCTCTCACTTTCTCTCCCACTCTCTAGAATATGTTTGGAAGGAAGCGAAATGGGGTTTATGCTGATGCAACACTGTACTTGCCTTGGGATTTTTTCCACACTATGAGTCGTCGTGAGCAGCAATTGTTGGCTTTGACCTCTGGTGAAAGTCAAGTTTGTTGTGACGGCCCATAGTGTGGAACTAAATACTTTCGAGAACCCCTTTTTTAATTTCTAAAAGAATGTAAGCTTTTTACGAATTTTTAAGCACCATATTGCATTCGTTATTTTGATTTTGGAAAGCCTAATGGGAAAATCGTGATTAGCAACTACGAAAACCCTCACGACCAATTTTGAGCATAATTTGAGATTTTTTCGAATTTTTCATTGCTATAATGGATAATTTTTTTGGTGTTTTTGAACCCCTGTTTATCTAAATTTCAGTAAGGGAAATAGAAAAGAATAGTGACGGGTGATTGAGGGAGCGGGGTGAAGTGTGCGCTGAGGGGAGTGTTGATGGGTGTCGAGGGGGGGGGGGGGGGGGGGGGGGGGCAAGGGGGATGTGATTCTTTAAATTTCTTTTAAAAAATCGTATAAATAATCACATTTCTACGTTATTTTGAGGAGGGTGTTGAGGGGGGACTGAGGAAGATCAAGAGAGGAGAGGGTTCTGGCCAGGAGTTGATGCGCGGTAATATTTTTGAAACAACTAGGGTAGATGTGGGGGTTACTCTGCCCTCCCCGTTTCGGCGCCCTATCTTTTAACACAGGGCGCGGTAACCGAGACGCCGTAAATAAAAGCCGTGTTCTTATGGGATGGCAGTAATAACTGCATGCAGCACCCAAAGTTCATATTGATATTGCAACATTTATGATTGATTTTGAGTAAAACATTAGGTGTTAATCGATCAAGATATATATTCTAATTAATAAAATGAGTTTAATGCTTAACATATTCTTCATTGTACGATTATACTCGACTAAATATCTGAGAGGTTATGTTAACCACACAGTAACCCCCACCACTACCCTATACAGTATAGGGAGATATATATTGTAACACGACGCGAGTTCGTGTTGTAATTTATGAGGCACGAAAGTATCGGATGGCGACAGCACCCCCGACACCTAGCTGCGTGCACCTGCGTGCACGTAGCTAATGCAATTTTTTTTCCGTTTCTGTCGAGGTACCGCGATGACGAGAGTAGGCGACGCTCGACAGGTACCTACGGCTAGAAGCCTCCCGCCGGCGACGACGACGTCCGTGAGAGAGAGAGAGAAAGAGAGAGAGAGAGAGAGAGAGAGAGAGAGAGAGAGAGAGAGAGAGAGAGATATGAAGCTGTCGAGAGATTACGGCATGAAGAAGACCGAGTCGCATATTCGCGCGTTCGCAGACGACGCATACGGTCAAATTTAACTGTACGCGGGATGTGAACGCACCCATGTGTGTTCGGCTGCCATGATGGGCTGAGACGAGAATGACATTGCCTGCACCGATGACGCTAGCTGTCCGCCTACACACTACACAAACACTAACACTGACACACTAACAGTGTTACACTTACACCGGCACACACTAACGACACCCACGCAGCGGAGCGAACAAAAATAGACACACAAGCCACGCGACGACCACGAAGCCGGCAGCCATGCGGAACTGACGCTTGCGCAGCAAGAGAGAAACTGTGTGCGGCACATGCGCGACGGAGAGAGAATGAGAGAGAGAGGGAGGGAGAGATATGACGCGCACGTGCACACGGCCGACCGCCCGTATGTATGTGAGTATGTATGTGTATGTGAAAACTCTAGCCTATGTGCTATCGCCCGAGAGAGATAGAAAGAGGGGGAGGAGTCGAGTCGAGTTTGCCACCCGGGTGGAGTCGCCGAGTCGGGTAAAGGCGCTTCGCCACTGTTCACATTCGTATAATTACCTTGCGGATTCAAAGGCAAACCCGTAACAGGTGGCAGCATCGGTAATCGGGTCGAAACGTAAGCGAGTTGTCACGTGGCGCCGAAACTCATGTAACGCCCTAGGAGCGACGAGGAGAGAAAATAATCGCGTTGAAGAAGACGGAAACTATGCGAGCGTCGTTTCCGCCCGCACCATTCTGTAGTCAACCGTCCTCGAGCACACTTGTATCTAACGTTGTACGGTTTAGTGGCAGAGATTTTTTTTCTTGTATTGCGATTACAGAAGTTAGTGAGAATAGGGAAGTAAAGAAGGTGATAGAGTAGAGATAGAACAGAGAAAGTGGGCCGAAGGGGATAGTGATCGAGCAAAAGAGCGAGGAAAGCGAGGGTGCGAATTTTGGAGAGGAGAAGCGGGGCGTCCAATCACGAAGTATTACGATACAAACAAGTCGCTCTTACCGCCCCTCTCACGGTTAGAACTAAGTTACTTTTGTCGGGTGGTTTACTTGTCACCACCCGACCTACAATAATACCATTTTGTATCTTTATTGCGAGCGGCACCGACTGTGGAGTGAAGTGCGAGTTTTCGTGCAAAACTGAAGGTAGTGCGGATTTAGCCATCGAGACGGCCATTTTGTAATCACGGAAAATTTTGTATTATATACCGCCCGAGTGAGCAGCCAGTGGTAGCAAATAAATTACGTTTAACGTATTTCGAGATAACCGTGCCTTATTTATTCGATTTCTTTTTGTTGTTCCTTGTGTTGTGTGATTTTCTCGCAGAAGGATTTCACTGGTACTGTTGCGTTCAAAATTAAATCGCCGAGGGTTTCAACAACCCCAGGTCGTCGTTTGTCGTACGACGCCCGAAGCATAGAGTCTCGAAGAAGCCGCGCCGCCGGAGTATCTAACCGTAATTCGTGACCTGGCGCCATAAACAAATTCGGTCACGTAGATACGGATAATTTGTCGTTGAGGTTTGAATTTTTTTTGTTGTAGAGTAGTTATCGAGGTTGAATTAAATAGTCGCGAGTGAATAAATATAGTCGAATTCGACAATGAAAGTAGAAAATAAAGCCCTCAGGGTGAGTGAGATAATTGTACGGGTGGTAATAAATGCACATTGTCACAATATATATATACTAGGGAGGTACCCTACTCTCCGTACTCTACTCACTCTACTCGTCTGCCCCAATTGGAATTCTAAAAATATTTTAAATGTAATCTAGAATGTATTATGTTAAATTTAGTGCCCTTTTGAAAATCATTGATGAATTATAATTTTCCAATTGAGCATATACTTTAATACAGTAGGTCTATAATACTTAAAGAATAGTATATTACGCATCTTTGGAGGAAAAAACATACCTATTTTCTTTCCATGGTGCGTTTACTATTTTATAAAATACACGGACCGAAAATACCACATTCGCACACTTCACTCTGAGAAGTGTTTTTTTGTTCTAAGGAACTGGCTCCTGAGGCTCTCAAGCTTGTGCCTAAGATCTGCACGATTTCGATTCATTTGTATGAGCTTGGAGCAAGTTTCTGCTGTTGACGCAATCATAACCTCAAACTGAAGACGTGACACCTAACCAACATCTACTTATAGTAGCTTTCACTGCACTACTCTTGTGACCTTCAACTCTTTAATACCAGTAGCTGCAATGCACCTGCAACAAATACAGTGCATCACACGCAAGCTTTCTACAGAATTCTGCTGTTTAAAATTTTCGGCTGCCAACGGTAAACATCTTTGCAACAGCTTCTGCTACGTGTAGTGCTGACTGACTGCTGACTGTCATCATTCTCGTCACTTAACATCCTACCGAATACTAGAACTGACCTGTTCCTCAGCAGTAGAGCCGCATTGCGCACATCACGCGAAGTATATAGTCACGTACGTAATGTCATTTACTAAATAAATCAGGTTTTTCCAATAGTAGTATGGTGTATCAAAATCAGTTTTTCATATCTTTCTAATCTAGTCAATCTCGATTTTCATAAAGTCTGATTGTTTTTACATTGTGTTTTAATTTCTGTTATTCAAGTAGTTTAAGTTGCAGAGTTCTATTCTATCGGCAACCAGTACTATTTATTTATTACTTCCTTTAAATATATATATATATATATATATACTAGTGGGGCTTCGCCCCCCTGGATGCTCCGCTCGCCAACCCCCCGTTACTGACATAGTCAAATGGTTTCAGTTCGCTCTGTACGAGGTTGAAAATCATTCTCTCATATAACTTATCCGTAGAGTCAAGCATACATAGCAGTCTCTAATACCTATCCTATAAAGTGTACTATCAACCCAATAAATTTACGATTTACCAGTACGGTGCAATATTAATTTATTTTA
This sequence comes from Torymus auratus, assembly GCA_900474315.1. NCBI lineage: Eukaryota > Metazoa > Arthropoda > Insecta > Hymenoptera > Torymidae > Torymus > Torymus auratus. The sequence goes on along the minus strand of UXGD01007227.1, from coordinate 528 downwards.
GCAAAAGTAGTCAAATTTTAATTTTAAATTGCGTAGTGTTTATATGAAATCTTGGAGAAAGGCTCGAATGTTTTGTACAGTATATGTTACATAGTCTTTAACGTGTAGAAAGTTATGTTTTTGACAGTCAGTTTTAAACGTAACCTATTCCTGCTATACAGTAAACAGTCGAGCAGACAAAAGTCCATATATCTGTTCATTATATTTTGGTGTATGGTTACTATTTGAAAAGGAAAAAATGCATTACTAGATGTTGGCGTTTAGGCTTTGGCTCATCTGAGTTCAGGAAAAAGACCAATATAAAAGTAGAACACACTAACCTGCCAACTAAAGAATAGCCACCTGTTGATTACAAAACAAGAAAATGTCTGCCTGTGCATGCATCAGTGTGGTAAAAAGGTGGTCCAGAGCAAGAGCTCACTATAGAATTTTCTGATGCAATTGGTCACTGTTCAAAAATAACAGTTAAGTGTATGTCTTGTGGTTAAGTGGCTCGAGAGAGTCATTCAAGCCCTCGTACAGAAGCCA
>UXGD01007226.1:0-11266 GCA_900474315.1 Torymus auratus | reverse complement strand
GTATTTGGGACGAAATAAATTTAATTTTGATATTAAACTTGTCGAAGTTATATATATAAAGAAATTAAACTTTTATTTTCTTTCGGCACAAAGCACACTTGTCTCGTTATCGTTTTTAATTATAAACCATGATTTACTTTTCCGAAAAACAATAGACGTGTCCTGGACCAAATTAGAGGTGAAATTGGTTTCGCGAGAGAGTAAATAGAAATCAGTAGAACCGTTCATCCATTGATTCGCGATAAGGACGAAAAGCGAAACTCATTTTTGTGACTTCAATATCCACATTATACTTATTATAATATATTAACTGATATTCGATGCATATAGATATAAATGTATTTGCTATTAAGATTTGCTTTCATATTTTTAGAAAATAATATGAGGAATATTTAATTTAAATACTGAAAGGTGAGCAAGTAGAAAATGTCTTGATGCGGTCAGACATTCAAGGACCCGCTTTGCATATAAAATACTATTCAAGATATTTACAAATAGAATTTAATCATGACAATATTAAATCTGTAAGCAAGCTTTTAATTCTGAACATGTGTTCCAAAATGTATAACACGCTAACAGATACAACTAAAACTGGATCCTCACTGCTTAATTAATTATCCGAATAACAGTTTTTCCGGTCATGTGCATGAAATTCTTGCAAATCGTTTGTACTTAGACTAGGTATAAATTATTCATCGCCACTACTTAAATGCTTGACACAAGTCACACTTGTTTCACTCGAAAAAGCAACAAAAATCAAATTAAGAGAACAACAAGACCAATATAACCACTCTGCCCTACTAATTATCACACTCTCTCAACAACTGCGTCATAAAATCGATCCAGCGCTGACGTACATATATATAAATATACCCATTAGACAGCGAAATTAAATTAATCTCCGCAGCATGAGCGTCAAACAAAATTTTTCGCCAGCTCGGCCATTATTCTCGCGCGCTCACTCCGCGTAAGTATATGAGATATATATACATCACGCGCTACTCATTTCAGGGCCATGACCCAGTGCCTCGTTTCTTTTTACTTCTCTGCCTTAATAAGTCGGACTGTATATAGGTAGAGCTCTCTCTCTTTCGGGCGCGCGAATCCGCGTGGGATATTAGATAGACGTGGCAACATCACACACAGCCGCATACACGCGATGTGTAGAAGAAGAAGAGTAGCCTGCCGACCGCGGGCCGACAAAGGAAGAAAGCAGCTGCTGCGCACGCGAAAAAATACTCGAACGGGGGTGCAGGGAGGGGAAAAGAGTATAAGAGCCTCGAGACTTTAATATCGCCTTTTATGCCCGAGCTCTCCGCGTAGGCGTGCGAGTGTGTGTGTATATATATGTGTCAACAGGCGTGGGTAGCAGCAGCAGCAGCTGTGTATTGCCCCGAAATGCACGATAATCCCTCTCTTTCTCTCTGACGCTTTGCGCGACTTCGCACACGGCGGCCCTCTTATCGCGAGCCTGGGACGCCGCCGGTTATCGGCTGTAGTATACCTACACCGGGACGCGTTGCTTTTTACGATTACGCGCGCCAACGCGGGATGTCGGCGTGGAGAGAGGGAGAGAGAGAGAGAAAAACACAGAGAGGCGCGGGATATCTGTGTCAGCGTGGATTAGCGCGCTGCACACGTATAGGTGCCGCGGGGGAGCCGGAGGAGTTTGGGCGAAATGAGGATTTCGGATGCTTGTAGGCAGCTTTTGTATATACAGTTTTTGGGTCTATGAGGTGAGAGCGGAAGGGGAAGTGCTAGTTTATTGGGGAATTTTGAAGATTAGCTGTGGGATTGCAGCCGGTGCGTTTTTTGAGCTACTGCGTTGATGTATAGACTCCTGCTGCTTGGTTCTTCGGGGATTCGAAATGTCGATGGCTTTTGTGGTTCGGTTTCGATTGCGAATGTGTTGGAAAATGTGTGGGACAAGGGTGGCTTGAGAAGTCTGAGTGGTAGGCAAAAATGGAGATGAAAGTTGGAAGCGTAGCGGAGAAAGGAAAATTATTGAATCGAGGTAGCAATAAAAAGTGTTACGAGGCATGCAAATGAGTAATTTTAAGTAAAAAGCGCAAAGAATGAAATTATTTTTTTTTGTTCAACTCGTTAGTGTTTTGCTTTTCGGAGTAATTTTCCGTTTTGAAATTTTCATAAAATTCGACTTTGTCCTAGAATGTTTTATTTTTCAAAAAAAAGTACTTTTTCATAACCTCTAGCGCTCTCTAAATAACGACTCTGACTTTTGAAAAATAGTCAAAGCTTACTCTAATTTGTAAAGTTTCGTCTCAAACGTCAAAATATAGCATTTTATATATACGCTACATTCAACGAAAATAAAGTTAAATCTTGATATTTATTGCAACTTTGCTGAATAACTTAGAAAACAACTATCATATTGCTTCATATAAATAAAGCAATATAAATTGGTATAAAAGAATTAAAATAGTTTTGATTCATAAGAACATGTCGCGTTTATTTCAGTGAAATTATCTAATTAATAATGAATAATTATAGGTGTATACGAGACTAGTCTAGACATTGATTTTAAATATTTTATATGCTTTATGTATTGCGTTTACCTGAGGAGACGTTATTTCCGATATTGGTGATCGAATGCAAAAAGTACATAAATGAACATACATATTTGAACACGATCTGCATTTCAAATCCTTATTCTGCGATTTCACCATCACCTTATACATTTATTATACCGGCATATGTTATTGTGTATGCTACGTATCAAAAGATTTATCAACTTTTATAATGTTTGAAAAGGTAAAAAAAAGTGAAACTTGAATTCCGATACATAAAACTGAATGAGTTGAATTTCATCATTATATCTTTAATTAATAATTTGATTCATTTCAACTCCAGTATTATATTCATATTATTGGTAACTTTAAAGTAACGCAAAGTCGCGTCTTAAAAAATAACTCGATGCAAAAGCACCACAATCACAATAGCATTTTCTCATCTAACACACCATTCTTCCAGAGCTGGGTCATCTTCCTCAGCAACACGAAGAAATTCGCGGAGCTGCGCGAGGACGCGGAGAGGGTATGAACATTTGTCATCGTTTCTCCCTCTCTCTCTCTTTCACACGTATACCTCTGGCCACGACAAAAGAGCGTTTCTCTCCTTCTTTCACTCTCGCGCTTGAGGAGGAATCGTGAGAGACAAAGCGGGCACGAGGAGCATAACATAATACGAATCGACGCTCTTTCTCACTCCCATCCTCTATCTCGGGTTCCTCTTACGCTCTCTCTCTCTCTCTCTAAAATTAATCGTCCAAGAGTTTACGTTTCTGTTTGTCCGTTTTCCGTTTGCAGACGCTGCCGCGCAAGGAGAGCGTCTTGGAAGTGAGACCCGCTTTCAATTGCATAAACAAGCACGTAAGTACCGTTTCTCCGTCTTCAGCATCCTATTTCTCTCTCTCCTCATCCTTAATTATACCTTCGTCATTCGTCATTACGGCACGACACGCAGAGCTCGCTTCTGCGCGCGCTAAGTGGAAGCGTATAATGTTTAGGAGACGAAGGGAGAAAGAGGAAAAGCGTTACGCGAATGCATGTATATATATATAAAGCGAGGGGCGCACGGATATTCTGTTGCCGCTGCGAAAACTCGTATAAATGGATCCTTTGTTTTTAATGTAAATTCGTCAAGGGACGGTAATTTTAGACGCTGCCTTATACGCGAGAGGTATACCTCTATAGAGATGCAACGGAACCAAAAGCATTGATAATTTGGCGCATTTGGAGCGACTGGTATTCAAAAGGTCCTTGGGGAATACGATATTTTTTGTCCTAATTGTGTGATTGAATTCACGTTCTGCTAACTGTTACAATTATTTACCTTTTTTTTAAGTGATTTATAAGTATGTAATATTAAATTAAATAATTCGTTTTTGTTTATTCATTTAGCAAACTTTTCTGTTTACTCGTAAATAATGATGTGAAACACTGTTTTGACAGTAAATTTATAAATCTGCAGCGCATATCGTGCAATCAAATGGTTGATAGGTAAAAGAATTTCCGGCGATTTTAGCGTTATTTCGTCCTAATTGCAAAAGTTTTAGGTTGCTCGGAAAATATTTACGCGTTCATTAAATTTTAATCAATGTAAAAGGATTACGACGCATAATGAAGCATTCGTTTTTGTCGGATAAAAAAATCCTCATATAATCGTTAATAACGTTGAAATACTTTGTATAAATATCGGGTAAACTCGTAGTTGACCTTGATCTATTATAATATCAATTACATTTTACGTAACAAAGTCAGGTTATCCAATTAATATCAAATTTCCGTCCATCTCTCTTCCATATTACGCGAGATTAATCCTTTCTTAAAAGTAACTAAAATACCAGCGAGTAATTAATATAGATACATATTAAGTTACTTCGAATTCGGTGTAATCTATTGTACCATTCAAAAAGTCATAAAAGCAGAAACTGAAATAAAATGGTGCATCGCTTGATTACGAGTCAAACACCGTTAAAGTTTGCTATTTAAATTAATTGCTCTCAGAAGAAATTCTCTCGTCCAGCAGATATTGCAACGCGCTCATGTTAACTTTAGCGGAAACAATAACATTATTTCACGGCTTAAATACGTTCTCCTTTCTCCCTCTCTCCCTCTCTTTTTCTCTCCTTTCTCGCGTTCAGTCGCAGCCCGCGCCGTCTTTACAGCCAATACGTCCGCGCGAAATGTTTGCAATAAGCTCCCATTGTTAATGTTACAGCTGCAGCAGGCCAACGTCTTCCTCGACAAGACAAAGAAAGTCGTAAGTAAAACTCCAATTCAACTACGTTCTCTCTTTCTCGCGCACACGCATACCTGTCTTTCGGGTTAATTAGGTCGTTGTTGTTTTTTTTATTCACAAACTCATCTCATTGTCTTTACACCATTTAATTAAGTAATAGCGCTTATTCTATCCTTTGTTTTCAAACAACTTGACGTTTCTTTGCATCGACGGACAGATGAATAATTCGATGAGCGTTCTCTTTCATTGACTCGCGAGATGCTTTCTCTTTTTTCTGGGGGTGTCTGCACGCTCGCGCGAAATCGAGCCGATCTGACAGAAATTTGAAAATGACACAGTGACACAATAATAAATTGTATACCAGCCAAGTTCTGCAATCGAACTTTCGTACTCAATAACTGTCACTAATTCGAGTCATAAATATCATTCGTCTATTCCAATGACATTTCGCGATATTAATGTCATTTTCCTCGATGCCTTATACACAATGCAGACGGGTACCGGCAAAACACATATATGTACGAGTTTTACGCGAGTTTATTACATATATATTGTCACTTCTCTTACTTGAAAGGCAACGTTTCCTATATAATTACACAAGTATCGACACAACACATGCATTAATTACGTGTAGTAAAAGATAATGTATCGATCATAAATTTTGCCATTAATTACCATTTCGCGCGACCGTAGAAATTGGAAAAGAGTACTTCGACAAACCCAATACAACTTTATTGTAACGCGCAAACACGCGCGTACGGCAAATTGAATCGAGCATATCCAATTTGCATAAATCTAGAGGTAGGATTAAAACTTATCATCTTAGTAACCTAATTTCGTTTCGCTCTCAAATCCACAGTTACGCAAGGAACAATTGGAAGTCGAGATTATGAATAGCCGGATCAACAGCATGAGCGAGCTACTGAAGCCTGGGGTAAAAACAATTTCTCTTCTCTCTCTCTTTCAACTTTACGCGCTACGCTAAGAAAAACGATACTTTTTCAATCACAGACCCTTCCTTTCTCTCTATCTCTTTTCCTCTTTCCCCCCTTAGTCCTGAATACCGCGAGTCGTTTGTCATCGACAAGCTTTCGTTAGCTGTATAAAAAGCGAAGAAAAAAAACAACAGAAAATTCCACCGTCATCCATGTACGTACCAACCGCCGCGCGCGTTCCCTCTAATCGTCCGCGAGAAAAAAAAACTACCAGAACAAAAAGAGCACAACATTACAATCGACCAAAAAAAGCTCCGCTCTCCTTTTACCTACTACCCACATATGCATACGTACTCAAAAGAAAAGACGCAGCAACGACAGTAGTATAAGTACAGTCCGTGTACGCGCGTGCGCACTAATTATTACTAAACGACTTTTAGCGTCGTCCCGCTTCTTTTTTCTTTTTGATCCCAGGGGGCCATTGTTTTTCGGCTCCGCGCGATACAGAAATAAAGGAGAAATGCATCGAACAGAGAAGACCCTCGTCGACCCACTTTTTCGCTGCGCTCGCTCGCGTATGGCCCCCTTTCTTTCTTCTTTCTTCTTTTCTTTTCTCCTCCTCTTCTTCGCCGCCGCTCGAAGGCTGCGCACTTTTTGCGAGCGCGCTCGATGCGGATCTATGGATACGACGTGCATGCCCGAAGTGCTAATCGCTTCAGTGGTAGTGTACTATGTAGCACGCCTGTGAATAGCGCTGGTATAGAGTGGGTTTATTCCAGACCGGCGTGGAAAATTAATAAATCAACAATGCGCGAATGTGTAAGAGAGAGAGAGAGAGGGTCTGTCTATTCGCGCGCGTCAGCCCGGTCTGTTTGACTTTGGCTTTCTCGATTAACTTGTCAGTCTTCTTGGTTATCGATTTATTCGGCTGTACTTCGCGATAGAGCCTTTTTGGCGCGCGGCTATACACTTGTACAGCCTTGACAGAATTTTCAAGTGGCAAAAACAAAAGAAAACGGGAAGAAACGAGAATTGAAATATTGCAGCATAATAGTAGTTTTTGCTTCTGTTATTCTTTAAAGCGTGGATCTTTTTATTTTCATTATGTAACTTTGCAAAGTATATTGAAGTAGAAACAGAGTAGCTTTAGTCAGCCGTGAGCTGTACATACGTTTCAGTAGCTTTTAACATTAATTTTGTAAACCTTGCTTAAAGTTTCTTCTTATATAGTTAATTTTCAAAAATAGCGCCTTTTCTTTTATTCGAAAATTTATTTATTCGGGGTACATGAAAAGTCGTCCAATACTGAAAGACAGAGGCGCAAAGTTTATTTAGCGCGGCGTAAAAGTTCCTAAACAGTAAGTTAAACAATACTGGATTTATTTTAGGAGCAGTCTCAGTGGCGTTGTTCGCAATCGCCAAAGGGCTACTTTCGGGACATCAACACACCTCTGAAGAAATAAACAACCATCAACGTTTTCTGGCGAAAGAAAAATTATTTGTCTTGTGAAACTTGATATTTTTTTCATTGTACGGTAGAATTTGTTCCGAAAATACAAGAAATAATGTAGAAGCAGTCTACTGTTACTGGAAAATATAAAATATCGACTTTATATAAAAATAATCAGCTAAGAAAGTTTTACTTGTCTGAATTTATCTTCCCTTGATTTTTTTGCCATAAAAACAAGAGGACAAGTTTTTCAATAAAACAAGAAGTTTTGTAAATGCAAATGTCAACATCATACGCATGCAAATTATTGTGAAATCATAAATTGTTTTGCAGATTGAAGTGCAATATTTTGACTGAAATTCCAATGTAGAAATTCTTCGTACTATTGATTCATTTGTAATATCTATGTCTCTGTCATAAATGGAATTCACATAATTTGCAATTCAAATCGGTTACACAGATAATCAAAGACGTAGTAATTCTATCATCCGAATCAAATTCAATGGAGACAAAGTTATTTTTTCCATGTTTACGTATAATAGCTTTAACTACTATAGCTTTAATTAGTTAATGGCATATATTCTAAGGACGTAGAACGCATACAACGACAAAACAGTCTATCAGCGTGATACGATTAATATTTTACGACATATTGATTCCAACGACTATCAATTAGTCAAATTAATTATTTAGATCTTGATTTTGTATCTCATTTTATGATTACATACATATTGATGTTCAAAATTCAAAAAGTATTTTAAAAAATATCAAAATATTGTTTTCCAACGTATTTTTAGAAGAGTCAAGGGTATGTTTGATGAAATTAACGGCAATAGATATATCATATACAGTATAAGATACCTTTATTTTATACGTAAGCCATAAGAAGTTTGATTAATGATTATATTTTGAGCAAACTTGAATTTGAACTATAATAATTCGAATAATAGCTCGAATTAAAATTGATAAATTGAATTAATTAAATTTTGATCGATAACCATAAAATTCCAGACTATTGACATCTATAAATACAGTTACAGGTCATAAAATGAGAAAGCAATGATCAAAACAGCAATCAAATTGATACGATAATAGAACGGTTATTAGTTTATCGTTTTAGTTGACCGCAAGCTATAATTTAGTACACAAATGAGCGTAAATTCAAATACGAGGGTTACATTAAATTTGCATAAATTATTGGACCAAACTTTCATTTACTGCAATCCTCCCTGATTGTAACATGGTTGAGAGTGTCTGTTGCAGTGAATCTCATTTTGTGAATATGCAATTTATAATGCTTGTTGATTAACATTAAACATGCGTGTATCTTCAAATAAAATTGTTCTTAGAAAATTTAATTTAAATTCAGCCTATTGTTCTCCAACATACTTTAGCTTCAAAAAGCAAATAATTTATACCTACAACTAAATTAATTCTTATAATGTTGAGAGCCCTGTTAAAGTGTCATAAACTTTAACGATTTGTATTAACACGTTAATTATCTCTTCTATATTCTTATTCTACGATGAGAGTACAGAAATGAATAAATAAATTATTGGTGTTACGTTTGCACAATATCAGCACGTTCTTCTGATCGTCATAAAAACTCATCATCTTTAGAAAAATAATCTTTAATAAGCAAACTATAAACCCAGAGTCATATGCGCGAATGGCTTTTAATTCTGTCGACGCAGCTATAATATCGAGCCCGCGCGCCTCTGATGCTTAATTTCCCCGTTCGCGTGGCCGCCACGTAATTTACCGGCCCGCTCAATTTGCGCCAAGACGCGCACGCATGCTCGCGTCACTAGTACAGGTAATTGTTATTGCAACGAGTATAGCGATAACAGGCAAGTTTGCGAATTTTGCATCGGCGCGAGCGACGGTTGATTAATTCGCATTTGTCGAAAGCTTATTGTTGAAGTACTTATCAGGTGATATGTGTCTATTGATTTTCATTTGGAGAGTTGTTAGATCAAATTAAGAATTTTTTCGTTGTTCGCAAAAATTCGTGAAAAAATATTTGTTGGGATTAATATGAAATGTCATGGCTTTATAACGAATACTTTTTGAAAAGAATTCAGAAAACAAACTTTTCAATATTAGAAGGAATTCTTTTGTATGTTTTTTTCTAGGTGTCGTGTCTGTTATGTGTAGTCAATAAAAATTCATAGTTTTGTTGTTCCTCGTGTATTGATGCTCTTATTGAAAATTTTTATTAAAGAATTTTATTATATGCTCTTTTATTCAGGTGGGGACGAAAATGACACGTCGAGTGCTTTTATCTCTTGATTCCTATAGAATTCTGCTGATGTCAATTTCCCTATATGGTATTGGTATACCTATTCTTTGGAAGTGTAATTGAAAACTGACATAGTTATGTACAAAACAATTAAAACATAAGTTTTATTTTCAAAAAGCTATATACATATGTCGATTCCCCTATGAAAACAATACAAAAATTCAAATTTGAGTTTCGATAATATAGTTTTAATATCTTTTTTTAAAAAGCGTCAATACCTTAACACAAGTTTCTAATAAATAAAATATACAAACAATGGATAAGTTGTTACACAACAGAATAACGTGTCTCAAAATCCCTACTCTCTAAATGTAAAATAGTAGAAAATCCACTACCTAAGAGTTAAAACTCGTGCACTGCGGAAATAGTGACTATGCACTCCAAAATAGTGGACAGTCACTGCTCTAATAGTGTACATTAACTTTTTTCAAATAGTTAAATTTCGTTATTTTAGAAAAATTAATATACACTAAAAAAAAGTAGATGCCCACTATTTTAGTGGATAGATCTAGATAGTGGATTTCCCACTATTTTATTACATTTAGAAAGTAATAACAACAGTATAGAATTAAGATTTATATATAACACATTTTCCAAAATATTTAGCAATAAAATTCTCTGCAAGTTTCCCATTCGAAGGTCAATCAGCTAACGTGTCCTGGACCAGCAGCAATTCTCTCTCTCTCTCTCTCTCCCTCTCTCTCTCTTATCTTCTCTCTCTCCCTCTATCCAGCCACAATCCTCGAAATTAAGTGCTACACCTACCAGACCACCTTCCACGAGCACCAAGTGCGTCCATTGCCAAATAAAAAAGAGAAAGAAAAAAAGAAGACGCCGCGACGAAGGGTCTCTCGCTGGCAATCGCGCTCTCGAAAGTGTACACCGACCGAAGTTTTCGCGGCGAAATTCCGCCCCTCAGCCGCCCTCCTCTTCCTCCTCTACCTCCTCTCGTGGAAAATCACTCGAGCGCTCGCCTGCTCGCTCTCGCCTCCTCGACTTATTTCCCCGAGACTCTGCCTCTTGAAGACGCGGAGAAAAGAGAGAGAGCGAGCGAGTGGAGGAAGGAAAGCAGCGGCGCCCGCGCGCGCACGAGACAGAGAAGTGAGGAAGAAATGGAGAGGCGTCGGTGGCGGCTGGAGGAGGAGTAAGAGCCGAGAGAGAGAGAGACAGAAAGATGTGCGCGTCGAGATAAGATGAGGGAAGGATCGAGTGTGTGTATGTGTGTGGAGGTGCGCGCTTGCGAGGTATGGGGAAAATAAAGAGAGAGAGAGAGCACGAAGGAGGGTGGCAGTAAAAGAGGAATAAAACACGGTTGAGCGTGGAGGCAGAGATTATGGTTTAGTATGGTAATAGAAATGGCGCCGGGCCAAGATTCTCAACAAAAAGCCGTTTTTTCGCGACGGTGTTTAGTGCCGATCGAAGCGCTTTTGAGATATTTTCTTGTCGAGTCCATCGCGCGGCCATCACGTTTTAAATAAAAACTGTAGGTGTATATAACGGAAAACAGACGATAAGTAATCTTTTGTTTCAGGATCTTTCTTATTGGATATATGCTTTTAACTCTACCTTTGTTTAAAAAAAAAGTGAAAATAGCGTGGCAATAATATTAGATCGAGTATTATATATGTATGTTTAAGGGGATGTAGAAGCGAACTTTACCGATGGTGACCCCCACCTCGCGCCGCATTTTCCATTGTTCGCGCGAAATTTACTTCGTGATATTGAAAATTAAATTGCTATTGATTTGTTATCGTGTAAAGAATGCGGGATCACAGCATTTTCAATAATCAAAATGTTCAATAATTTATATAATGCAAT